>KI628853.1:6578-31741 GCA_000503235.1 Sclerotinia borealis F-4128
ATTATATCTAAAGCTTTTTAATTAGATTCCTATTCTTTCTAATCTAAAATAAGGATATATAGAGATTTCGGAATCCAAAATAATAAGGATATTGTTATATTGAAGATTTTAAAGATATTATCTTTTTTATTATCAAAATAAAAAGAGATCCAAAATATCATTCTTATAGAGAGATTATCCTTATATCCAGTATCCTTATAGAGAGGTTTTGCTGTACATCATTTCTTGAATGGTTCTTCCATCCGGTCTTCTTGAACCAGGGGGAATCGCTAATCCAGCCACTTCAGTGAATTTATACGGTATTCTATTCAATTCATCAACTATATGGGTCCATGTCTCATACATCCCCGAGGGCCCTCACTCACCTCTACCGAGACACAAGAAACCAAGGGACCAAGGGACCCAGCTACTACTAATCAGCCCTTATATATGGAATATACAATGCCCTCCCTGACTGACTCCTTAAGTATCTGTATCTACAATTGTTAAATATCCGAATTAACGGTCAGATATCTCAAATACCGGTACCGGTACCCTTTTAGATTAATAAAGCTTGGGATATTTTCATTGGAATATCCAATATACTCTACTGGCATCGATCAGATGATTTTTTTCAATCCACTTCTCTGGAATTGACCCATATCTTTATTTTTTTTTCGTAAATATCGGGAAACAAAAAGGGGATCCATACCTACTATAGTTCTACAAAGTAACACCAAGACGAACGGAAAGCTTTCACCTGTTGCAGTGTGTGTGAACTCGAATCTT
Organism: Sclerotinia borealis F-4128; assembly: GCA_000503235.1. Classification (NCBI taxonomy): domain Eukaryota; kingdom Fungi; phylum Ascomycota; class Leotiomycetes; order Helotiales; family Sclerotiniaceae; genus Sclerotinia; species Sclerotinia borealis. The sequence continues at coordinate 7,347 of KI628853.1, forward strand.
GAGCTGTGTGAGAGTGGAAATTCATTGAAATGGTTGTACAATCCGTGGTAAACACGATACACTGCGTGAGAGCCACGATTGCCACGGGGTCAACTTCCTCTCATCATCCGCCGCTGTCGGTCCTTCATACTTCTTGAACCAATCGGTATTCCAATGATGCTTGCTCAACCAACTTGAACTTGGTGAGTTACAACGGCTTTCTATCATGCTTGGCTGCTTGTTGATTAATCAGCTGAGTTGTTCCACTAACTGTACACCGTCTTTCAAAACCTATACCTACTGCATACATACTGCACCGGTACCTGTACAACCTCATCATCACTTTGAATTCCCGATTTATTCTCAATATATAATATATATCGCCAACAGACTACCGGTACAGTATCGGTATCTATCTAATTATCCAATCGTTAATCAAGATAGAGAAAGGACAACATATCAACATCATATCAATGTTCAAACAAGCGGTAACGCAAAAGTATATATATAATATTACTAAGAAAGAAAAAAAAAAGATACAATTCCAATTTATTAAAATCCATCAATCGAGATCTGTTGAAGCCCCTATCCTATCCCTTATCCCTAATTCAACAACAGTACATACATGATCGTGGGGGTCCACAGTTTACCATCCCATTCTCATACGTTTCAGAACCACTATTCGGAATGATCATCATACCTATAATCCACCGCCACCGCTTTCATGACCGGATATTACTCGTACCAGGAAAGCTTTTTGTTGTCGACAATGAAATATAATACAAGTACAGCATCATCTCTTCTTGAAGAAAAAATAAAGATGGCTGGAAATTGAGATTCCTTACTTATGAGTTTCTTTCTTGTATTGTAAAGTTAAGTTGTAACCGCGATTTCGTTCGTGACTAGGTACCAAGAGGCTAGTAGGTACGTGACCACCTACCTACCTACCCTTCAAGGATTCGATAAATCTAGTCTGATACACCACCAAACGGATATTCACATACGGTATTCTGTTTGCAGGATCCAATACAATATACAATACGGCATCTGAATCGGCTCGGACATATATTTGATCAAGGCAAGGGAAGGGAACAAACACCAAAAAAATAAAAAATGAAAAATGACCTTGACGCGATAGCCGCCCTTTCACACCGAGGGGGGAATAGCTCCCGTCCCGTAGCGGAGTAGCTACAGTACTATTTATCCTACGTGACAAGTCGGACCAGAAATCATGAATGAAAATGGAAATACCTACATGAATACTAGACCCCCTGACGAGATTCATCCTTTTAGCGTTACCGTCGGCTCGGGTTCGCACTGCCTTTCCCCCGAGAGATTCTTGATTCGATGTACTGTATTGTATATTGTATACGGTAGTGTATCTTATTATACTGGGTTGGGCTGGTTTGGGGGTCTGATGAATGTGAGATTTTGAAGCTCAAAATTCAAATGGTAAAACTTGGGATTAACTACAATAATTGGCCAATCAATAGAACATTCAGGACCAAACTCTGCGAAGTATATGTAACTCGAGTAGTATTAACTAAAACATAACCAACGGATTGATTATCATCTCAGCCAAATCACGACACTAGACACTACCGGTACCAAGGTAGGTATACTTCATTCAAAACAAAGATATACTATACCTTCAATATCAACAGCACCACCTTCGCATTATCTTTTGCAGTAACTACTAGGTAATAAGGTTACCAACAACAAGTACCGAATCAGACTATTTAAAATTAAAGATTTTCACGTGCTAGATACACGCTTGCGAGTCAGTGGTAATACCTAGGTAGTACCTAGTCTTACCACAATTCGATTCCTGCTAGTCTTTTATCTATGGTATCAGTTAGGACTTAGTATTAGTTAATGTACAAGTATATATACCGGTATATACTCAGTATATCATCACGAGGATATGGTACTTGCATGGTGATGGTATCGGTATCACTTTCACTTTGAATCATAATTAATGGTGGTTCTTATTTATATTATATCAATAGTGTATCAATGGATCGGAGATTCTGTATTTTGCAGATGGTGATGGTGAGTAATGGTGATGGATTTGGATTAGGATGCTGATATCTCTCACACCCATCAACCATTCATCAACAGTCCGTCTCCGTTCCATAGAGAAATCGCATGTTAATACTCGAGTAGAATAGTTTCCTTGACATGATTCAAAATCTGGGAACACATCTCACTTGAGGATAACACGTATTCGAACCAAGTGATTCGAAGTCTCGAGTAGCAGGTTGAGATCAATCTGGTTCATATCTTGACTATCGACACAAGTTTCAATATTTGAATTTGTCCACTCTTCACTCTTCACTCTTCACTCAGTGTATGGCATCGATCTTCCCTCGAGCTCTCGACCTTCAAACCTTTATTATAACTTGCAGTCCTCGCAGCAGCCGCTTTCATAGAGAGATGAGAGATGAGTGATGACATTCATCGTCATGACTCGAATCCCATGGCAAACATACTGTAGGTATACCGATCAATGTAAGACTTACCACATCCATCGAGGCTCGCGATCCATATACAAGCAAGTGACTGTGATTGAGATAGTGATTCAATTACCAAAGTATTTGGAAATGAAATGAGTTGGAAGTACCATATCATCACTCAATACTCAATATACTTCCCACGATGTCGATATCGAAGCTCTTGGGAAAGCTTGCAATGTATTTTTGTACAATCACAAATCCATCTATATCCCACATCTCATATCCAAAATCATTCATTCATCCATCCATCCATTCACCATATTGACCTACACTCCACTCCACTCCACTCCACTCCAAAGCACAAGCACAATCACAAGCAACCTCAATATCTATCTATTTATCTATCTATCTTCCACAGTACCCAAACCCAAACCCAAACCCAAGTAATCAAGTAATCAAACCTCGATACACTAATACAGGAACCAAAAGCCTTTCCTTTCCTCGGTCATCTTACTCTACTCTACTCTACTCTACTCTACTGTATTTCATTCAACAAACCTTTTAAATCATTAATATAATCAATACTCGAGTACAATCATCTTTGAATCATCTTTGCAAATGCAAACGCAAGCTGAGGTGTATCAATTTCCAATCTCCCACGGTTGATAAAAGGGATTTCGTTGCTGATTTTGATTTTGAGTTATTACTGTACTGTACTGTATTGTACTGGACTATGATTTTTTGGATTTGATTTGATTTGGTTTGGATTCGATTCGTCAATAGGTGAGTGTGAAGATGGGTGATTTGTATGATTATAATTACAGTATGGTTATACTCAAGTAGAATAGAATATCAGTGTACTATATATGCATCTTATCTACCGGTACTTGTTGTGTATAGTATCACTGCTTTGATAACGGAAATCTTTGTTGACTTTGTTGACTTTGAAATTTCACAGTAGAGAGTAGAGATCTTTTGGCTTAATACAGGTAGGTAGGTAGGTAGGCACTCGAGTATCTTTAGGATAGGATAGGATATCGCAGCTGGGATAGAGAGGGATTACTATGTTTGATGTGCTTGAGTGATATGTGATACCGGTATGTGATATGTTCGTTGACAAGCTAAAGCATATTACACTGTTTGAAAATTGTATGAATTTTGTTGTTGTTGTTGTTGTTGGAACTTGGAACTTGGAAGTGATTTTACCTTCCCTTCCCTTCCCTTGCCTTACCCAATGAAATCTTTCACAAACAGGAAAGAATCTAAACAGATACCAGTAGCTTGTATATCAATCAGTATATCAAACCAGGAGTATCTTTCCGTATTGATAGTAACCCCTAGACTGCCAGCCAGCCTGCCTGCTACATCCTAGATATAGTATGTACTCGAGTATCATAAACGCTTATTTATGGCCTGGCCTACAGGTAACAGGTAATAGGTAATAGGTGTCGGTCCTTATCTCATGTTAGTTATGTTGCGTAAGTGTAAGTTGAATTGAAGGAATTGATTATGAAGGATGGGTGGAAGAGTGGAAGAGAAGGTATTGTGGAGTGATATACGTACGGTATTTGTGTTTGAGATCGAGTGGGCTTGTGCTTGAGATTATTTGGGATATGGGATATGGGATATGGGATATGGGATATGGGATATGGGATATGGGATATGGGATATGGGATATGGGATATGGGCTATGGGCTATGGGCTATGGGCTGGTGTTCACGAGGGGGGAGGGGAGAGAGAGAGAGAGAGAGAGAGAGAGAGAGAGTTGAGAGTTGAGAGTTTCATGGATGTGGATATTGTAATGCTGTGAGATAGATTGATATATTTGCAGCTGAAGCAATAATAAATATTTAAGGAAATTATAGAAGGTGTAGGTGTAGATGTAGTTGCAGGTGAATCATGAGATATGAGATATTCAATACAATTATATATATATATGTATAGAAGGTGTGAAAAGTGTGGCTCATATGAATATGAATTTGAATTTGAATCAAAGTTAGAAAGCCTGGTGAATTGTGAGGTGAGATGAGATGTCCAACAATCCTATTGTGGGACGGAAGGGATGATGATGATGATGATGATGGATGGATGGATAGTAGAGGAAGAGAGAAAATATGTGGTGAATGTTCAGATATGCAACATGAGTATATTTGGAAGAAATGATGAAGGATGAAGAGGAGGGGGAAAATCTGGTGAATCATCAGATATGCAACATATTGCATGGTGTTGAACCAGGGTGAATGTTCAGATATGCAATATAAGGATGTGTAATATAAGTATATGAGGCTATATAGGAAGGAAGAAATGGTGGTGTATATATGAAAAGGAGGGAAAATACCTGGTGAATGATGAGATGTGCAATATATTGTATGATGTTGGATCTGGGTGAATATTATTATTTGCAATAAAGGTATATAAAGCTATGTGGGAAGAAGTAATAGTGTAGAGAAGGAAGGAAAGAAAAAATACTAGGTGGATAATAAAATATACAATATATTGTATAGTATTATATCAGAATGAATCATTAGATTTGTAATAAAGTTATATAAGGCCCTATGGGAAGGAGGGATAGTATATGAAGGAAATGAGAAAGTAATATGTGAATAGTGAGATTTATAACAAAAGCATATAGGAGGAATATTGTATAGCGGGAGAGAGCCTGAGAGAAGAAGGGAAGATATATACTAGATAAATGATAAGAGGTGCAATATATTGCATGATGCAGCTTCAGGGTGAATATCCAAATATGCAATATAGCTCAATTTTCAACATAACCGTTATATAAAGTTGGGTCTGTGAAAATCATCAGATTTGCAACAAAGCTATATGAAGCCAGTCATATAGGAAGGAATGAATATGTTTGAAGTGAAGGCAGAGATACTGAATGAATGATAAGATATGCAACATAAGGAGTGGCAAGGAACAGCAAGTAAAGAGTGCAAAGACTTTCAAACTCCTATCATTCTGATTTCAAATTCCAAGGTAGGTAGTGCAGAATGGTGGGCTTTTTTCTCAATCCTCCCCCTTCCCCTACCCCCATTTAATACACTTGCAGAATAGCCAAGTGACATCAAGAAAACCCGAGTATATTCATTGGAACCCGCCCGTCCTCTCTCTTTCTTAGAAAGCAATGTAAAGATAACCTGCATCAGAATATTGTCCTTTACACCATTCCTTATGCATAAATACAGCCAAGTCTGGACGCATACATGGATATTATATCTCATACTCGAGTAATGAGCATTCATTTCATTGAAATGCTTTCGGGTATAAGTGTATACTAGGGAATCTTTAATCTTACCTATGAGGGTTCCTGTGCACTGTTAGGTTAGTAAAGACGGGAAGGAAAGAATGAAGGATGATAGGTTGGCTGGCTATTCCTTTTGAACTTTAGAGATATCTAGGATGCATGCGTTTGGGTTTTAGTGCGAGCGCGAGTGCGAGCGCGAGTATGCTGGACCTGGACCTCTCTGATGGTATTCTTCGATCATGAGTTTCCTCGTCTCATTCTTGTATCTCTTAGTTTTTCAGATTAGTTATGATATATAAGAATAAAATCAAATCATATAACTTGGGATTATGAATTCTTTCCAAAACAAAACGCTATAACTTGAATATCTAACAAATATTTTTACATTTCTAAATTTCTAAACTTTCAATAACATTAAGATCAATGAAATCTTAGATTTACAATGTTTTTTCAGGCCTAAAATTTTAAAGAATTCAAATAGAAATTATTTATTGTATATAAAAAATAGTAATAAAGTTTTATATATATATATGATTAGAATCAGTTTAATACTTTAAATTAATGTAAATTACAATCCAATTAGTTATGTTTCAAAAACCATTAGATTAGCTATACTAGTAGTCTGCTTTTTTATTGGATTTAAAATCAATTGTATAATTAAAAAACGCCAATTCATCCTGCAGTCCGGACTATTGGATATCCCGAGACCCCCCAAATCCTTATAACCAATACCCCTGCTGACTTTCAAACCACATGGTTTATGATCTACTCAAGTGGCAGGATCACAAATATATTAATAAATAGTATGTGTGACATGTGCGTTTCTGCAAGTGCAAATGCAAGTGTCAATAATACATACCGATACCGATACTGGTACCCGGTAGAGTACGTACATACATGAGAGATCGACAGAGTATATTCGGCCCGTTTCATGGACTCACGTTTCTGATCTTTGGTAGGTGTTGTGCCGCGAGATGAGAAGGATGAGAAGGATAAGAGAGGTGCGGCACTAAAGGTCGGTTCGGGAAGGTGTGGAGGTGTATGTCCTCGATTTTGTGGCCTCGGCATTTATTCTTTTGGCTATTTACTAGGAATTGTAGGGTTTTGTACTAGGGTTACCTTTACCCCGCCTTGTAAGGTTACTGTACTGTATTGCGGGGTGTTGTATCGTGATCGATGCTTATGTTTATGGGATTGAGGTTCATGAATACTACATAGGTAGGGAGTGAAGTGGAAAGGACCGAATATGAATATAGAGAGGTTTTATCATTCTGTCGTGTGGAGTTGAAGAAGTCTTCAATTGCTGTACATATACTCGAGTTACTAGGTACTGGGTACACTTACAGCTGATGTTTTAGTGACAGGGAATGAAAGGAGTGTGCAGATAGATATACACTGGCACCCCGAGATTTCGAGATGCAGATTAACTTCGTTGGAAATCAGAAGGGTTCATGTCTTCGATTTCATCTATTTGGGATGAGTTTGATAGTGTATATTCTTACTCGAGATGTAATTCTGTTATCAAAACTTTTTCTGATAGGTCTATAACCCTGAAAATAAGGAACAGACAGACTTAGGGCAAAATAGCCTATAATACAACCTTGGGACACCGTACTGGAAAATATTGTTTCGCGGCCTTTGTTTCTTAGTGGAGAAAAGCTTGGGTAAGTTTGTTTGTCCACACTCGGGGTACAATTATACATATGCAACTTCATTCTCTGATGCATATATCCTTGTGTATTAGAGAATGTAGAATGTACTGTCAAAACTCGGGTACTTGGGGTAAGCTTAGTCCTAATAGGGAATAAGGTTTCGTATAGTAAATCTTAATCATATATTTTTATTAATTGATTCAGAAATGGATCATAAGCTTTCATTAACTAGTTTCGAAATGGAGTAGTAAAAGAATCAGATATTATAAATTCTGTTTCCGCTCATACTCGAGTAGATATAATCAAGCTTTATTAAAGCGAAACCTTATTCCCTATTAGAACTTTAGAACTAAGCTTATCCCAAGTACCCGAGTTTTGATAGTATTTCGCTGATTTCCTTTCTAATACAAAAGCATTGCTAGGCTTGTTCAAGGACCGGACGGATATATAAATTATTATATTCACACTCGGGATTACAATCATATGCACTTGATGTATCGATACATATTCTCTTGTATAAGTATGGATACTATCTTTCGTGAGAATAGGATCTTCTTTCTTATCATCCACATTATTTAAGTTGATTTTGACTTCGAATCATTAGGAGTTCTTTCCCTCCCTGGTTCCAACCTCCTCTTTCTCTATTGAGCACTCTTACCACTCTATCAACCACTATCAATCCCCTCACCAATCTCAAGCAACGATGAAATCAAACCTCCTCCATCTCATATTCTTCACATGCCTGACGACTACTGTCGCAGCTCTTTCAGCCGCAAGTTGGAGAGCCCAGTCCATCTATCAAATTCTCACGGATCGCTTTGCTCGCACCGATGGCTCAACCACCGCGCCGTGTAATGTGAATGAATATTGTGGGGGGACGTGGCGGGGGATCATCAATCATTTGGATTATATTCAACAGATGGGATTTACGGCTGTGAGATTTTCGGAATCTGGATTGGGATATGAGGAGTCTCATGCTGATGTTGTGTAGATTTGGATTTCTCCGATTGTGCAGAATATTGTGGGGGATAGTGTGGTATGCTAGTCTTGGTTCTTTCTTCCTTTCGGGTGAAATGGGGCATCAATGTTTCCATGAATCGGTGGACTATTCGATTCATACACTGATGCAAAGATAACAGGATGGTTCGAGCTATCATGGATATTGGGCGCAGAATATTTACCAGGTCAATCCTAATTTTGGTACATCTGCGGATCTCAAAGCATTATCGACTGCGGTGAGTAGTTTCCCCAATCCACAACTGTCCCACTTAATCGATGCTGACCCTATCGAATAGCTTCATGCTAGAGGAATGTATCTAATGGTCGACATCGTCACAAACCACATGGGATATCTCGGATGTGGAAAGTGTGTAGATTATAGTATCTACACTCCTTTCAACTCGGTAAGTTTAATCTTCTCAGCCCAACCCAAATCATGCCATTGACAACATATCAGCAATCATACTACCATCCCTTCTGCATAATCGACTATAGCAACACAACTAGCATTCAAGTTTGTTGGGAAGGCGACAACATTGTATCTCTTCCCGATCTGAGAACTGAAAATACTAATGTTCAAACGATATGGAATACGTGGATTACAGAACTGGTGGCCAATTATTCAATTGATGGCTTGAGAGTCGATAGCGCCCAACAAACTGGTGTGAATTTCTTTCCGAGCTTTCAAGATGCTGGTATGTGACTTTCTATTTTCAAACAATCGTTTTCAATATGGAGACTTGGAGCTAAAAATATTCAAGCCGGCGTCTATGTCATTGGAGAAATCTACAACGGTGATCCTACTTACGTATGCCCATTTCAAAACTACATGAACGGAGTTCTCAACTATCCCACGTACGTCCATCTACTCCCTCTCCCACTCCCTCTCCCAAACCCCCATAAATAAGACTAATTCCATATGCTATAGATATTACTGGATCACTCAAGCCTTCCAATCCACAAACGGTAGTATATCCAACCTAGTAAATGGAATTAATACCATGAAAAGTACATGTTCAGATACGACACTCCTGGGTTCCTTTCTAGAAAATCATGATGTAGCAAGATTTCCTTCATATACGTCTGATCTGACGTTAGCGAAGAACGCAATCGCATTTACTATTCTCGCAGACGGTATTCCCATCAGTACGCATGCACCCTTTCCCTTTTCCTTTCCCTCTTTCTCCTTTTCCCCTTCCCATTTTCCCCTTCCCTCCCTCCCAACCCAACCCAACCCACTCTAACACCCTCTCCTCCCAGTCTACCAAGGCCAAGAACACCACCTAGCCAGCTCCTCCGTCCCCTCCAACCGCGAAGCCCTCTGGCTCCTCTCCAGCCCCTACTCCCCCACCACCCCCCCCCTCTCCATCCACATCGCCTCCCTCAACCAAATCCGCAACCAAGCTATCTACATCGACCCCACGTATGTCACCTACAAAGCCTATCCCATCTATAGCAACGCGCATACAATCGTTATGCGCAAGGGGTACGCGGGCAAACAGATTATTGGGATTTTTTCCAACAAGGGGAGTGCGGCGGGGAATTATACGGTGGCGTTGACGGGGGCGCAGACGGGGTTTGCGGGAGGGGTACAGGTGGTGGAGGTGCTGGCGTGTGAGACGATGGTTACGGATGGAGGTGGGGGGTTGGGGGTTGTGGTTAGGGGGGGTCTGCCGAGGGTTTATTATGGGAGGGCGGGGTTGGTGGGGAGTGGGGTTTGTGGGTTGTAGGGCTGGGTTGGAGAGAGAGGGGGAGGTATGTATTTGATTGGTGTTACAGCATTAGCATTACCAATATTGATCTAACTCAAGATTTTACCATCAAAGTAAAATGTCTTACTGCCACTATATTTGTAAGATTACTCCATCTCCCATTTCCCATTTCCCTGCCTACTGGTTCTCCGAGTCACGGTCTTTTTCTTCTTCACAAAAAGTCTTTTTTGGAGAAATAATTTGATATGGAACAATAGTCTTAGACAACTATCTCTCTAATCGAGCACAACCCCTAGTCTTTGTCACTTACTTAAAATAACTATTCTTTGATAAAAATAACAACAATGATATAATCCCTGATTATATCAAAGTCAAATCACAATGAAACCTTCATAGTAATCACTTGATCACCGTGACCTCATAATTCGCTAGACAACACAACCTCAAACTCGACAACAAAAGCCCTATTCTCCCACCCCTATCCTACCTCCCTAAACCCCTCACAATATCCCTCAAAACGACTTCTTCCCCATGTATCTATACCCCAAACAGAAACATGCAATTTCCCTCAGGCATACACTCCACATAAATCTCTGTTACAATCGCATGATAAGAAACTTCATATCAGAGAAAGGATTGAGTATATACTCGTACTCAGTCCATGCAGTCGTATTGCTTTGCTGATTTCAAAAGGCACCTGTGTTACGTTTTCGGTGACGGGATTATTACGACTTTGAACGTTTTGCTGGTGGTGTCATATCTCTCGCAAGCTCATCTGATGATGTATCCGAGTCTTCTGATGATTTATCCGAGTCTTGATGCGGGGGTTTGCTTGTGTTGGAGGCAACAATTTGCGTGCTGAGAGACTGTTGGCTCTGAGACTCGGGGGTTACTCCTGGTGATGCGGTAGCGACAAAGGTAGAAACTTTGATATCATTTGCTCTTGTATTCGCTTGCCTGATTGCTTCATCCCTTTGCTCCTTTGCCCAATCTCTGGCATTTCTGAATGCCCGAGCCCCATCTCGGAAGGCTTTAACATTTCCAGTCATGGCCCATGCGTTAATTTGTGTCATGTAGTATTCAGGTCGACTCCCGGGACCATTTGGTTGTGCGGAGTGGCTCGTGTACATATTGAGGCAGCCACCGTAATAGATTGACGTAATGGTAGAGGCATTGTTGTCGTACGCCGTTTCGTCCTGCCCGTATGATTGCAGACTATTCATACCTCTCGCACATAACGCACCGTCGTAGTTTGCATGTCGTTGTGCCACACTGAAGGACCGATTCGGGCCTTTTACTGCCAACACGAAGTTCGGCGCGACAGGAAGGTCGAGCTGCGTCGAAGGGATGATATGGTTGCTAAGCTTGGTTCGAACTTGTAGGCTGAGTCGTTCGGGTCGGGAGCCGTAGTAGCGGTCCGGATTACCAAACGACACGAGCGCGGCAGCCGTTAGATCGTCCAAATTTGTGAACGGGATTCCTCCCGAAGAGTATTCAGCCTTTTCAATGTTGCCTTCGATGATAGGAATCACTGATTCCGTGAGTTGTGTTTCTTTCAAGGCATCCGTATTTGCTCATTGAAACTCTCGAAACTTTTCATCAGAGAATTGCGGCAGAGATAGAGAAGATCGACGCTGCGCCAATCTTTGAGTTATCTCCCCCAAGTTGTTTGGCTTTGGCGTTATACTGCCATCAGGATGCCGATAGTTGTTAGAGTATACACCACCGTCAATGAGGGCTTGTTGAAAATTGCGATCATAGGGCCCGGTATTCTCGGTAGTTGTAGTATGTGTAGTAGATTTGGTATTCAAAGGAGTTGTCAATTTCCGTTTTCGACCCCTAGAAATAGACTGCTTCGAGCTCATTATGCAATAGAGGGGATTGCGATACTAGAGAGGGAATAATCAGCATAGACTTCAGCAGGCATCTGGCAATACGTACACCTATAATGTCCGACAAATCTAGACCACCGTGTCGAGCAACCAGCTGTATATCCTCTGCAGAGTAACGGGCGAGAGAGTCAGTGGCAGGTTGAGTATGCTCCCACTTATTCTTCCACTTAGCAACAACGCTTCGAGTGACAGGCTGGCTGGATCGTTGGTATTGTGAGCGGCGTGAACTTAGCAGATTGAGTATTCCTTCGGTCTAACTCTTCTAATGCGTCTTCGGTCAACCAAATCTTCGATAGGTTATCCCAAAATTCCGCCGGTGGTTGAGATCCTCTAGGAAGATGTTTGGACTTCTGCTTTTTCAATGGAAGTTGCGATAGTTTTTGAGGCAGAAGTTGCTCTAAACGGAGACGCTTGCGTGGGTTAAAGAGTTGTAGTTCGTTAACTTTAGAATCGTCAGATTCTCTATGGGCCATAATGTTAGTGAAGATGGTTGGATCTCGAGCGGAACACATAAATGAATATACCCCATGTTGGAAAATGGCAAACGAATGACGCGACGTGACTAAGGCTTAGCCTTAAGCGGCAAGACTGACCTGACCGCCTTGAACACGCGAAGATATAATCCTGGATACATACTCGAGTATATACACAATGCCAACAAGTCATAGGGGATGGTTGAGGGCGTATCAATAAAAGCTAAGTGGAGCTAATATATACATGTACGAGTAAGGCTTACAGAAGTATACCAGAGGGAGAAGGGAAAAAGAAAAGAAAAAGGAGGGAAGGAGGAAAAAGAAGGGAAAAGAAAGGGTGGTGTGGAATTCATAGATGTCATTCCTAAGAGCCCGAGTGGACATCACTTATCTCCCAACCACCACTAACACCACTCATTTCCATAACCTCCCTTTTATACACCCAAAAGTAGCACATCTCTCTACTCTATCAAAAACTCTACAGGAACAAATACTACAACCCATCTCCACACATCACATCTCTCTGTATATAAGAGCTAGAGTTAATTCGATCCCCCCCACCGATATCAATTTCCGAGTACAAGCCGCCCTTGCCCGTTCCCTCGACAACTCGCTTATGATTGTAAGATTACCTACGAAAACATGATTCGATCCCTGTACATATTAATGCACCGCAAACAACTTACTATACTTTATCATTCTCACAACATATTACTGTACTGGGATATAGTATAAAGTAACTTGGAAATGTACTACCCTAATAATTAAGAAGTGATGAAGAAGTAGCAAGATAGATCATTTAGTAAAGGACGATAATAAATATTTGATAAATGCTTTTCACCATGATCTAATTTTCATTACGGTATCATCATTGTCTCCCCCCCCCCCCCCTCTCTCTCCGTTTCATCACCATCACCACCACCCAGCCAGTATCCGCGCATCCACAGACTTGAAAACCTCCCCACCCCTCCCAACCTCTTTTCTCTCCATTCCCTCCCAATTTCCTCCCTGATCCCTACCCCTGCTTTCCTCACCCCTCATCCCTCCTCTCTCCCCCTCCCTCTCCAAATTTCCCCACATCTGCTGGATCAACTTTACAATCTACCTACCATTTCCAACCCTTATCTTTTCATCTACGAATACAAATAGAAGATAAAGTGTTGTATTTTCTTACTTGGCTTGTAGTTTGCACTTACAAGTGATGGAGATGAAGGGGTTGGAGGAGTTGGGATAGAGAGGAAAATATAACGGAAAGTACTCGAGTATATTAAATAACATTCTATAAATACTATTCTTAACTCTAATCATTGCTACTGCTAGACATAACTATAGATACTACAATCATCATCACCATAATCATCATAATCACCATCACCATCCAGCATACCAATTCTCATTCTCATTATCGATTCTCCAACTACTACCGATATTATCATCATCATCTTCATATCTCCATAGACTTCCTTCTACCCTTCTACCTCCCTCCCTCAAATTCCCTCAAATTCCCTGAATATCCCGCCTTCCCCCCCAACAGCCCCCATAAACACTCACTACAAATGAAAACCCAATTTGGTCTGATATACCGGTATTTTCTACCCATTTATTCCCGCTTCTTATACTCGAGTAGAAAAATACGGATTGAGAATTTAGAAGCGAGATGAGGTGTACATGTATACGAGTACTGTTGCTATACTTGCATGCACTTATAAGTATTCATTTTGGGAATTGTATGGAAAGTGAATGTGATTGTAATTAAACAAGATATTCTCATTTGAAAAGAAAGTAAGTTTGTATAGTACTTGATATCTCCAAATGAAAATAAGAAGATTAGAAGAAAGAAATCAAGCCAGCAAAGTGATGTTTAGGATAATGTTGGTATCACCTCGGTGGTGAAATGGCTATACCATATGGTTCAAAAGTATTGTATTAAATTTGGCTGAGGCTATTCCCACTTTGAGAGCGGGGAGGCCTATATGGATATCGCGCTTTGACGCGATATCACGTGCCAATATACACTAGTGTCGCAACAGATAATGATGGTTCATTACCGGAAACCAACATTGTAAGATCTTATATTTGAATGTGCATTCTTCCAACCCATTTCTATAATGATGCATAAATCCCATCCTCCCAAAATATCGGTTTATAATCACCTCCAAAACTACCCATTATCCTTCTAATTCCCACTCCACCATCACACTAAGCCCTCTTTTCAGCCTTCTTTGCACCAGTCTCCTCCCCAACCTTCTTCTTTTCCTTCAAAGCTGGTAATCCAAAAACCTTACTCACACCCCCTTTAACCTTATTCCATCTCAAAAACTCTATTTGAGGCGTCCAGGTAAGTGCCCCAACCCATGGCTGCACATTATAATGAACTTTCAATACTACTCCTTCTGTTGAAGCGAGTTTGCCGCTTGGTTGTGTGATTTGGTATTTGGCTTTTTGGTTTTTGAGTTTGAGGATTCCTCTGTGTAAGGATAGTGGGTTAGTATATATTGTATATTGCATATATTCTGGGAGGGGCAAAATAAGGAAGGGGAACAAAAAGGGTAAACCAACCTTGAAGGGTCAATACTCTTCCCCTTAGAACTCTTAACCAATTTCTTCATGGCGGCCGGCCCAATATTCTGTAAATGATCTGCGCTCGGATTCGTAATAATCGTATCCCAAATAACCGCCTCATTATCTAAAATTGCCGGTTCAGAAGAATTTGAAGGCCATGATGCAGAGACATAGACGAAAACTTGTTTGGTATTCCAGTTGAAGAGGGAGGAGAGATCGGCGTTGAGGGAGAATCGAATGTGTGCGTATTCTTCTTTTTTCGTAGAGTAGTAGTGTGGACGTCCTTTTACACTGAGAAAACGGCAGTATTAGTTGGGGATCGGGAGGTCATGGGAAATGGAGGATGAAGAGGGCATACACTTGGATATCCTTAACTTCGACTTTAGCATTAGGTGTCCTGGGCGAAATGAAATCTGTACATGCGATCAAAGCCGCGATGCCAAAAGTCACTGTGGTGAAGAATCCAAAGACATTTTGGATGCGCACAAGTGAGGAATGCATGATTGGTTTGCTTGCTCTACTTTCTTTGTGTTCAATTGAAGAGTAGTGTATATGCGATTAGGTTTCTTGGAAACATGCGCCGTGGTCGTTCAATTCCTGGTTGTTGTGGTGAAAGTTCTATAAAATGGGGAATGAATTGATAGCTAGAGATAATATCGCAATCTGGACTTTCGGATTTAACACGTCTCAATCTGAAAGCTTGAGCTAAATTAGCGTATTGTGGGGTAAGATGTGGCTAAAGCTTCAGTTGGAGAACGATGTGGCAGTGCATTTGATATTTGAGATGATATAAAAGAGATATTGTACTGATATTCAATATTAGATATTCGATATTGAAGATGCAGGAAGAAAGTTTTTGTATGAGAAATACTTTTATCCCCTTAAATCCATCTGTCGCTCAAGAAACTATAAAAAAGAAACGTAAGAACAAAAAGTGGTATCGCCAACCCAACCCATTCCTCTCATAACTCTCAAATAACCAAACTTGTATCCCATAAAACTATTCCGAACTCATTCAAATCTCCCCTCAGATGGCCAATTTTAGTGCAAGGCGTTCTTTGAAAAGGAAAGCCTCAATATCCAAATTGGCAAATCGCAACCTTTCTCCTCTCTATTCTTCTCCAGCTATTATTCTCATCTCTTTCTTCCACGTATCGAATTATTACAACCACCACCCTCTCTCTGTGTCTCTCTTCCCCCTCTCATATCTCGACCGAATTATAATCTCGCGTCATGGACTATATATAACACAAGAAAAACTCAGACAAGGCCCATCTCAATTCGTAGATTCGATGATCGTACCGTAACCACCACCTTGTACGCGATCAGAATAGATTCCGGGTGCTCGAGCGGCTTGGAATCTTCCTTCCCTGGCCGCTTCCCGTCGTTCATAGTACACATATTCGAGATAGAATGCGTGAATGTGTCCTGGTATGTATCTATTGGTTTGTTAGTATCTAGTCTTGAGTTTTGAGGTGGAGGGAGGGGATGAAAATAAGGGATATATACCCGAGTAGCGTTAAGCAGATGTTAATTAGGAGATCGGGTCCGCATCCCGATACGGCAAAGACGCCAATAGGAGGAGCTAAGAGAGTTACCAAGATCAAAAGGACGTTGAGCTTGTTAGTATTTTATTTCTAGGTAAATAAGTACGAGTTACAACTCACTCTGTGAAACTACACCCATATTTGCGAGTTTATCTTATAATAATTTGATCAGAACTCAAAAGATCTTTGAGGTATTTTCAATAATGTATTTCTTCAAAGATTCGTGTGATTTTGGACAGAATAATTATTATTTTCATGTGGAGAAAATGTCTTAAAAGAGGGATATGCATTTGCATTTAAAGATGGGAAAGCTGGTACAAGTAGCTGGTTGATGGATCTTGGAATTGCCTCGCTCGCTTAGATCAGTGACGTAGGCTAGCTAATCGTCTTTGAACCACCACGAGATCTGATTTCGATTTCCACTTATAGCATATGTTTCTTTCTTTTGCGATCTATTTGGTATGTAAGATGCTGGGAGGCGCAGTTTTGTGATATTCGGTTTGCTTTCATTTGAGTGGTATGATCTACTGTTAGCTGATACATTATTTGTTGTTATAAGGTCAGATCAGATCAGATGGTCAAGTGGATTAGGTTGTTGAACTGGGTAGCGGGGTAGCGTCAACACCAGCCTATCCAGGACCAGGACCTATACTCATGTCGCCAGAAAGTCCGCAACTCGGGAACTAAGAAAACTAGGTTACTCCCTTGTTGTTTACCAGTATATGGTATGTGCTAATCTACCCGAGTTGCGGATTTCTGGCGGCATGAGTAGTTCCAGGCAGAATGAGTCAGAATTCATTGTTCCAAGTATATACTCGAGCACTTCCTGTGGAACGCATAGAAGAAAAGAACATTCGATACAGGGGTATCACACGTGCTCGGAATTTTTTCCGTTTGTATATTTTGTTCTTCACCACCAATTACGAAATCGGGACTCGAGATTTTTGGACTGTCCTAGTCCTGCATTATTTCTTCCCCTCAAAACTCACATCAACATCACTGGCTCGGTGGTAAACCAAAACCCACATCATATAACAGCACCTTTTCCAGGCAAACTTATCAAAACGTATGTGGTAATTGGAAGCCTTGTAAAGTCAGGGAAATTTGCATGTGTTCTGGAGCAAATGAAGATGGAGGCTGAGGTTAGATGTGAGAGGGGTAGGTAGGTCAAGTGAGTTTCTGGTGAGGAGGAAATCGGGGACGGGGATAGAGAGGGAGGCTTGAATATGGATGTGGGAGAAAGAGTATTAATTTTGTGAATTGAAAGATGTAGAGGAGAGAAAGCGGGAGAGGGAAAAGGGACAGACAAGTCTATTTCATCGATACAAATTTCAAAACATCAGATGTACCTAAACCCAACATAATCAAATATTTCCACACCAACCTCCTCCAGGTTAGGATGCGATATGAATTTCTCCCAGGATATTTGTGAGAGAGCTACTAGGTAGTCTTTCATCAGATTTAAGTTTTGTTGCATATCGCAGTTCTCCAGATACCCTCTTTCCAAAATAGTATATCAATTCCATCAAATACATAAGCTTTGAGAAACGTGGAGTACGGGTAGATAACTAGTCAAAGTATCATATCAATCAATTGTTAGAAGGAAATTGGATGTGGTTGGCTTTTTAATAATTTTCAATCTGGAAGGAAGGGTTTTGGAGTTGGGAAAGTTGTGGTTTTGGTTGATGAAATCGGCTAGAATAACGCTAAGGTTTTATATATACCCAACAATAATTAGATACTATTCACATAACAATTGTCTATCAAATTCACTTGCGGAACATCTAGCTTTGACCTACTTGTATTGATTGTACTCTTGCCACAGCCATCACCCATTACAACTTGACATTTACATACAACTCTCTAGACAGAAGTCCGCTAGGATATCAAAGGATGTATCAATGCTTCAAAATGCTTGTGGTTATAGTCTATGGCTTATATTTGAACATCTAAAACATCTAAAATAGGGTATAGGAAAAACCACCAAAGGTGATTTATAGTCCTCTTGAGCAAATCTAGTCTCTGTTATATAAACAGCACTATGCTATGCTATAAGGCTGGTAGTAGTTAAACATCAATATGTGATCCATTATGGAAAAAGTTGTCGTAGCTATGGAGTTCTCCAGTTAATTATACGGAATAATTGTTTTAATATCTAATTTGTAAGTCTACTTCAGAACAGTCATAACCTCTCAGTTTCTGTCTCTTGTTCAATGAATAACCTGATAACGATATAGGACATGAAAATTGAATAAAGTCAGTCAATGTTGTGAGTAGATAAGAAAGGCGTTGGAATTAGCGACTAGGCTTAGTCTTGGGTTTAGTCCTAGGTCTAGACAACGAGGCTAATTATATTTTATAGTTTCGTAGTATTAGAGTTATACTTATAAAACATTATTTTAAATACTAGTAATAAAGGAATATTGCGAAACTACAGATAAGAGCTAAATTACCTTCAAAAGTGAGAACTAATAACGATTAATACCGATAGTTGCTTTAATAGTCTTAATTAACTTGACGGAAGAAACTAACGTTACTATGATCGATTAGCTAATCACTGACTAATACAATACTGTAATGCAACACCTACTCGAGTATAATTGCCAACTCTCCTGCCAATCCTCCTTCCTAGCTATTCTCGTCCTCCTTCTTATTCTCCATAGACAGGATCAAAGAAAATGCATCTACAGCACCGACTCAAATTTATTTACAACCGGTACTAGAATGATGTATTATTACATTTGTCTACCCAAGTACAGTACAGTATTGAATAACAGCCCGACTCACTATAGCGCATAAATCTACTCTAGTGACTGAACATAAAAGCGATGAGAATGTAACATTCGCAGCTCTTCCAAATCTTTACTCGAGTATATGTTTCTGCTCTAAGGTAGATTATTGAGCGGAATTGGTGGACTGCAATGTGCAATGTGCAATGTGCATCACTATCTATATCGGATAAAATATAAAGTGACGAAGCCCAGATGTAATCTTATAATGAATACTACAATTCCTACTTTATAGGCACACCTCAACCGTATAGTCCTTAAAATAGATGCCTGCACCCCATACTCAAGCCCTAGCTGTTACTCAAGCTATGTTCGAGCTACACTCATCCACCATTGTCCCGTCACGCATACTCAGTAATCTACGCGTGGTTGGCTACGCTCCAAAGTAGTAAAAATATGATATTAGAGTATGTGACTACATCGAACGCAAATGTATTGCAATCCATTTTGTTGTCAGACCATGAAACTTCAAGGTTGCAGATGAACTGATTGTGCGGGATTATTTGAAGAAATCTATCCAGGACCAGGTTATCATGCATACCAGGCCTCACATGAAACCATATGTGGGTACATTGTATTGTTGGATATTGCCTATCATTTTGTCGCATTCTAATGTTTGTGGTATCTTTCTTTATTTTCAAAGCAATTAAATCGCTGTATGTTTGTAAAATTTTCCTCGTAATCACAAGCATTGGTGCTCCAGCAATGGAGTGACCCTTCTCGTGGGTCAGAATTCCAATTACGGAATATTGAGGCATCCTAAGATGGACAAAAGATGACCTGCTCACTCAACTCGGAACCTTGGTATGGATGGATCCCCGCAAAATCAATGCATTGCTTTTTAATCGGTCCTTGGGCGTTTACTTGCCTCATCTCCTTCATTATGACCATTTGTTTCCGCCTCCCCGTCAACCTCATCATGTCCTCTTACTCTTCCAGCGCCATCACCTAGAGCTTCGACAGACTCTTCACCCCCAATCCAATTACCCGCTTCATCAAAATATTGCGACACATTCTCCGCAGTAATCCAGCCCCCACTACCAGGAAATGGAGGTGGCAATCCACCATCCGTAACTCCTTGTTGTACTCCCGGAAGTCCACTGATACCTTCATATCCAATGTTACCTTCGAATTGAATTTCTGCACCTCCTCCTTCCATGTCTTCATCTTCTTCGTCAGGTACAAGATTTGAGCAGTTCGATAAAGCTTCGTATATTGTTTGTGTAGAAGCAGATTCGGCGGGAATGAGAACTAATTCGATGATTGATGGTATATCTTCTCCAGCTGGAGGAGGTGTCTCTAACTGCATAAATAAACCAGTCACCTCTCCTTTTGAAGCATCAGTTGGATCAGGCAGACGTTGAATAGCATGCAGAGATATGGAAGTATAAGGAATCGCGAGTCCGGCTGAAGTAGTATTGTTGAATATGGTGACATTTCTACATGAAACACAAAATTAGCTTTGGAATAACAGGCAATGGTGAGATATGAGCAATTACTCAGTGGATATGTAGGCATCAACAGTCTCCACTGCAGGCGCCTCTGTACTTTGCGCCGGACCATCTGCAAAAAATGGTAACTCTTTTACGTATTCGCCGTAAGCAATTGCGCGCGCACCTTTAGCGTGAGCATGTAATATAGGTCGAGCATCGTAGAATGTGCTTGGTGTTTGCGTTTGGTGTTCAACTAAAGGTGTGAATGAGTCCCAAGCTGGCGCCGAGTGTATAGTTGACAGAGGCATGTTGGCTTTTGGTCAGAGATGGTGAAATGAAGATATCTATACGTTCTATTTTCCTGTTTCCTCTTGTCTTGGCTCGACTTTGTGTTCATGGGTTTCGCAGAGTCACAATAAATAAATATCCCTCGAGTCGTTTCTATGGCTGAGATGGTAGATCTTCCCGGAGAAATACGGCCGCAAGGATCAACTTTAATCCGTTAATTATCTTGCTTGGTGAGTCTTATCTTAGGACTGATTCGCAAGCCCCAGTTAGATCTGTAGCACCCATTCAAGATGCTATGATGTTTTTGTATTTCAGTCTCAAGTGAGCAATGGTGAGCGGTTCTTCATTTTGTACCGCAACTCCTCAAGACATTAGATTCGCAAGTCAAAGGCAATAACCTTATATCCAGACAGCAAAGTCAAGCCAGCTAGTCCAGCAAACAAAAACTACCCAAAAATAGTGGTATATACTTGAACCTCGGGCGATCATCGCAACAAAAGAAAATCCCGAGCAACTTTCACTCCTTGCGCTCTTTATGTACAACATAGTACTTATATACCCCATTTACTTGATATTCTCAACACCATTTTCATTCCCATCACCATTTTCTTTTCCATCCTGCTCGCTACTACTCTCCCCATTCTCTCTCTCCTCTTTCCACTTAATCCTGCCCATAACTAGTTCCTTCAGAAACCCATTCTCGCCTTCTAATTCCTTTATCCTACATTCCATAGTACCAATTCTATCCTTTTGATCCTTAACATTTGTTTCCAGACTCTTTTCTCTTTGTTTTTTCTTTTGGCGAAATCGTGCCGAAGCTGCAGTGGATGCATCTCGTTTGGCATTTGGTTCCCTTGGGGAAAGTGATTGTGTGGGCGAGGAAAGTTCTTGAGCGTATAGAGGGGCCGATGGTGGGGGTTGAATGTGAAGGTATGGTTGCATGGACATGGCTAATGGGAATTAGTACTTGAAAATGTATTGATTACAATGATCTATGACGAAGATTGGGAGCTGGTGAATGCCACTATCTTGTCAGAACACTTCGTTGTAGAACGAAAGTTCATTTTTATCTCTTGTAGGGCGTGTTGATCCGCCCATTAAACGGAAGAGATAGGCAAAATAACTCACAAGCATTCTGTCCATCAACCCAATTCATCACTCCTCCCCACATATCCGTCGAACCCTCACTACTATCCGAGGCAGGGTATGGCGCTATTGGGGTATCGTAGCCCGGATGCGCCAGCCCTTGAGTGAATATCCTGATATCATGTTGAGCAAGGGCGGGATCTAGGTATGAATGTTGTTGTTGTTGTTGCTGCTGCTGCTGCTGAAAATGGGTTTGAGGCTGAAGATCGAAATGCTGCGATTGATAGAGAACCTCCGGCTCTATTATCGGTATTGGAGCGATAGAAGGATATATCTGCGTGACCGTCATGGCGACCTTTTATATAGTAAATCGTTGTGCTAATTCGACGTGATAGGACGACGAAACAAATACACCAGAGGTGCAGAGATCACACAATCGTCAGGGTGTTTATTACAAGACTCGACCGGTCGACTCGAGCACAAGGCTGGAAATCTTTTCGACAAGTGGGATATGTTCGATTTATGGATGGCTATTGGCGCTCGAGCGTATAGATATTATGTAAGTGTGCTCTATCGATATGCGATAGCGTGGAGAAATTTCCAGGGGTCGTGCCGTGGAGATGGGGTGAGGCGGGCGTCGTAAGGCGCAGGTGAATGGATCCCAAGTATGTGAAGGACCGCCCTAGACCAGCATGTAATGGGAAGAGGCGAAACTTTGCGTGGGATATCCCGAGTCAATATATTTCCAAATGTGGAAATGGAGAAAGAAAATACGATTCAGTCAGTTCTGCGAGGGTTCTTCTGTGAAGAACCAATTATAGTCTGTAGCGAATGTGCGGAACTCGTTTCGGTATAGAATCGTGGCGACGTGACACCGGCGAATTCCTAGAGTGATACGAACCCCAAATTGATAAATGATCCAGACGAAGTTCAAGAACCATGGAATTTCACCCGAATACCTGCAGTATATAAAGTTTTATACTTCCATCCAATCGACCTCTCAATTGCCGAGCTACAACTCTTTCCAACAAAAGGACCGAAGAAAACAAAGATATTACGAAATATTGAACCTTTTTGAACAGGACAGAGAAAGTCGAGATCAAAGAACTTTGAACCTCCTCTTAACAAGCCCACTTTACTAACCAACATGATACTGACAGCACGTTCTTCAATCCAATGAGTGCTTCGTATAGTAATTAAATTTCCGAATATCCATTGGGTCCCACTTGAGTCAATGGCGTCTTGCATCAAGAATCAAGAATGGATGGGTACCGTAGTGGACACAGCAGCAAGGAGCTTTCAGTTCTTACGGACCTGTTCCGAGCCCCAATGCTAATCCTAATTAAAATCCTTCACATATCGATATCCATTCCTATTCGATGCATATGCGAATACAATACCGTATCTGTTTCTTCAAGTACATATATCAGCTGATTAAGTGAAAAATTGCCATCCATGCAACTAGACAACCATGAAGCCACACTGTAACACCTGGAGAGACATCAGTACAAATCCGTACTTTTACATCCGGAGCTGCTTACCCTGAGTGGGGGTTCCAGCGTTCCACAAATTGTATCGTTCTTCATTTCCGGATATGCGTCGCTCAACTTCAAAATATCAATATCACCTTCTCCCCCCTTTCCTCAAAGATCCCACACAGTTTCTTTATGACAAAGATAAAAAGGCTCCCCAATAACCTGGACCTCATTCTTTCGCACCTCTCTTTCTTTCTTTCTTTCATCACCCCACAATCGCTATCTACATACTACTGTACTCTATCGCGATAGCAAAACCCATGGAAAATTCAATGTGCAGAGGTGTATTGAGCACGCAATACAGGGATTCGATGAGCACATCGATTTACGCGAGTGGACGGCAAGTTTTTTCCACGATCTCGGGTTTGCGATATATATCGGGATGAGAGACTGTGCGTTAAGAAGTATAATATCAATGAAGGTTTCTAACTTGCTTTGTTTGATTTTGATGTTGATGATTATCAGATAATTTGTGGGAGGAGGATGTAGGAAACGGATAAGAAAAAGGAGGTCGCTTGCCAAGTCTCTCCCGATATTCTCCCGCGAATCTCGGACCTGAAGTTAGGATTTTGGGATTTTAGAAATGAAATCCCGGGATTCATCGTGGGGTAGTGATTATGAGAGTGCAGATACATGGTATGATGTCATGGGCTTTTATTCATATTTATCAAGCTCTGCTCAGATATTGAGAATCCGATTGCTTTGATATCAGATGAAAAGATCAGCAAGCAAGTCATCACAA
>KI628854.1:1177-31692 GCA_000503235.1 Sclerotinia borealis F-4128
CCCCAAAAATAAACGAAGAAGGAAGGTGACTAAGACTAATAACATAGCATAGAAAACAAAAACAGCCAGTAGCCTCGCTCAATTACTCCCTCACAACGCCATCCATCCATCCCTTCATCCCTTCATTCATACCTCTATAATTGTTCATTTCCCCATCCCATCCATCCATCCATCTCCAACGTATTTATTGTTCGTCATGTGTCATATCATAGCCTCTGTCTGCTCGAGTATTTAGCTCCATCCATGGATAATCCATTCATCACCCCCCTCCCCACCAAAACTAGCCACATTCATCACCCCATCACCCCCCTCCCCACCAAAACTAGCCACATTCATCACCCCATCACCCCCCCAATCAGCCATGGTCTACTGATCCAATCCACTTGTGTCCTTTCTACACCTCTCAAATGCATTGCTTGCATGAATGAAATGCTACTCAACCATATGTGTGCCTGTCTTCCTACTTGTTTGTATTCACCCACCAAGTTATAACTAGTTATCCCCAAAAAGAAAAATACGCAAATTCTAACATCATTCCATCTCCATTCTCTCTCAGAGAACATGCGCCGTGAAAAAAAGAAACGAGGCTATCAAAAAAAAAAATAACGTTTCGCTACTGGTGAGAACCAAGCCGAGATGTGATATTAAGAGAGAGTAAGAAAAAGAGGGGTATCTTTTATGATCGATCGCTCCGTATCCATCTCAAATACGAAGGTATAGAAAGGGAAAGAAGAGGCCGCTAACCTCACATGAAAATGAGGGAGAAAGTCTATATCGCTGAGCTCATCAAAATCCTCATCGAGCGCCGTTATCGTTCATTTATCCTAATAATGAACATCTGCCTAGCCGCAGACCATCAACAACATAGGAGAAATATTTCATGATTTCTTTCTTACATTCGAAAACGTGAGAATCATTGAGATTTCAACATTCCTCGGATGTGCATGCCATTTCCGACACACCATCTCCTTGTTTTTGTGCAAGAACCTCCCGAGCATAGAACTCCACAAGCATTGTGCCATAGGCTTCCAATTCCTCCACAGGGATGGATAAGCGAAAGTCGTTGAGTAGCAAGAATTGAAGTTCCAAATGATTCAATTCATTCAACGGCAGTCCACCAACCTAAACAAATGTCAGTGTCAGAAAAGAGGTGATGTCTTGTAAAAATTACCTTGGCATATCGAGAATTCGTATAGAATACATCGGAGAAGAATTTGCTTGCACAAGTAACGCCAGCGATAACCAAACGGTGAATATTGAAGCTGTCAACTACAAAGAAGTATGAGAGAGGGAACTGGGCCAATGAAAGGTCAAGACCCGATGCATGGGTGTACTGAGCACTGTCGAGTTCTGATTGGAGTTCGGGAACGCTTCTAGCTCCTGGTGGAGTGTCTGCCAAATCTGAACCCTCTGCAGAGTAGCTGGACGAAGGTCGAGAACTGTCCTGATCTACTATAGAGTCTTGTCGCAACTCATTTAAATTAGGTGCATTGACTCTCTCCGTCATTCGATCAAAGTACACCAATAAGCTCAAGAATACCTCGTAAGTCGTTGGGCAGTACTTGTGTATTCGAGTCAAGTAACTCAAAATTGTAATGCTAGGCACATTTTTTCCGTGGAATGCGAGTACGCTCGTGGTGAGTCCGGAAAGATTAGCTGTTTGCTCGGCAGATGGAAAGCATCTTTGCAAGGTTTCATGTTGGCGATCGTTCGTCGTGGTGATTTTGGTCAAAAGTCCCGCTACCATTTCAATAATATCTGTAATGGGCATCCCACTGATCTCGTATTTCAGTGTGGGATCATCTTCTGTACGTGGACGTCCAGATTGACCTCTAAATGAAAGGAATTCTTCGCTGGCGAAACTCTCAATGTGTGCCAAATCTCGAACTTTGATCGTGTTACCGCCATATTTCTGTACATCATCAAGAGACCTTGTTGACCTTGGAATACTCCTTTCCGACTGCACAGATGTAGTTCGAGAAGGTTTGAGGGTGGAATCGGTGCTCATTGTATGCGAATGCTCGATTCGTGCATAAGGCGCTGAAGATGGGGGGAAGTTTTGTTGACTTTTAAAGGGTTCTTTGGCATAGGAATCTATAGTTGGACTGGAACTCGAGGGAGGAGAAATGGGTCCCGACATTATGTGTTGATCTAGATCCTGAGAGTCGGCATATTTGGCTTGTGTGTTTGTGCTAGAAGGAGGGGTACCATCATCTACTGATGTGGGGTGGGGTTGTGAACTGGGGAGAGTGGGAGGTTCGACTCTCGATCTGGAAGGTTGTCGATATGGTGAATCCTCCGGAGATCCATGATGCCCGACACCGGTTACCATTGTATGGGGGTAAAAGCGCGTTGAATCTGACACAAAATCAATCACCGCAGCCATATCAAGTGAGTTTGACAGTCGTGAGAACCTGATCGATCATCACCATTAGCTTTTTGTCTCCAAAATTTGTGATGACTGCGACAATATGGACAACAAGAGAGAATAGAATAATGGCAGATGAGCTTTGCGAAACATGGGCACCAACAAAGTCCTTGCTGTTAGTGAAGGATAGGTCAAGAGGTCCCAAAACTCTTATCGTGAAGGTGGTACTTTGCCTATCGATCGGGCTTTGGAGGCTCTGTTAACAATCCTTCCTCTCAACTTATTAATAACTGCAAACAATAATATCCTGGCAAAAACTTCCTGTATCAGAGTCCAATATGAATTGCGACAACAAGTTCGTATTTGGCAGATCTTTGATTTAAAAAGTGATGGCGCGCCATTTACAAATCACTCTCGTGGGGGGTAACAAGATATCCAAATATACTTTGGTATACACAAAGTAGGTACAGATCGAAGAGTAGAAGCTTACCTGCAGCATTCCTAGATTTGAAAATTCGAAAATTAATGTATCAAGTATCCTCGATAATGCAATGATTATTGAAAATACAATTATCTTCAGCAATTTGTTGATATTGTAATGGGAAGTTTGTTGAATTGGATTTGTTATGTTTTTTGTTGATGGGGGATGGAGATGGAGATGGGGGGACGTGATGTAAATGAACAAATGAACCGAGAGAGAATTAGAAATAAGAAGTGAATGAGGTGTATTAAGTATGTTAAATGTGTTTGTTAGTGTCTGTTATATTATTAGGTGTGGTACAATTGGTTCATTATCGATTGGCGCAATTAATAGCTATGACGAAAAGTCTAAGAACCCTGAATTTTGTAAGTTCCACCTCAACTCAAATGAAGAAAGGAAGACCAATGAATAAAATACTTGTAATAAATGAATAAAATGAAGCAATTCTGCAAAATTTAAAGAAGTAAGATAAAATTAGAAAAGGAAAGGAAAGAGAAAAAAAAGAAAGAAAAAGAAAGAATGAATGATGATGCGATTGAATTAAATGAATTATCAAACAGGTTAATGGCTAAAATGAATCACTGAATGGGAAAGTAAAGTCCATCAGATCTAGTCATTCATACATTTCTAATACAGATAGGACTTTAGACCTTCCATCTACGAACTACTTACTATACCGACTTCGCACTTGAATCAAAAGGAATTGACGCCTTGTACTCCCACCAAAGTAGACCAAGAAGTAACCATAGGTAATGCCAGATACTTACTTTCACGGGTTGACACAGAGGCACCAGAGGCACCTTTTAATTTTATATCACTAGAAGCATAAAGGGAAAACCTATCGAATCTTCTTCGTTTAGATTGTCCTGTATAACAATCACACATGTGTTGTAACACTCAAAAGTATCAAATCACACTTCTAGAAGAATGTGACACAATTGAATTTGGAACGAGCCACACATGAGAATATTCCTATTCTTAATCTCACCGCTTAGAACAAAATGCAACTTTCTCTCATTGACCGCCATGAAACCCTGCAAGTTATCGATTGCGTAAACTCCGTGGTATTATTGTCGAGTTCTATTCGTACATTTCGTCCATCATCTATTGATGACGAACAGCATAATCCGTGTCTGGCAGGTATAGATGCCTGTTCGCCCCCTTGGCCGTCAAAACCACCATTCTGATGACACCTCCGGAACTCCCATCCCACTTAATAGCCTCCCGCAATGCGCCTTTGACAAAATCAACAGCATCAGCCTCTTCCATACCCTCCTTCCAGTTTGAGTCACAGTATCCGTAGATGTATGTCGAACCAGATCCTCCAATAGCATAAGATTGCTTGTGTAATGATCCTCCTAATGGTATCGAGTAAACTTGACCTCCGTGTCGTTCATCCCAACCAGCAATAATCAAACCGGCGCTAAATCCGAATTAGAAAGGGAAGACCGCAGTTAAACGTCATTCATACCTCAATTTATCCTTGTTATCGTAGCAGAGTTCTTGGAACATGGCGGCAGCCGTTTGTGTAGTTGGTGTTCTGCCATTCAAAACTCCATACATTCCCAACTGGTAATGAACAATATCCGCAACAGCTTGAGTATCAGCCGCAGAACCTGATCGACAACACCAAATCGTATCATGAACTTGAGTAAGCTTGTCCGTAACTCGATTTGCGATATATGCGCCGGTGGTTGTTCTACTATCCGCACCTGTCCGATTCATCCATCAGTAAGTGTACGGCCCCGCAGATTGTGTATATCAAAAGAACTAACCCAGAATGACACCATCCTTGAAGTTTATAGCCATACTGCAATGAAAATCAGCGCTGCTCTTGGTCGAATATTGTTATCATCGTGGTCTCAAGGTTTCTTACATGGAAGTTCCTAAGCTATTATATCGTGTTAGTAAAGCTTAAAATAGAGGGCAAGATTATCTTACTTGACTTCTCCCTTCTTCAAACGATCCATATCAACATGGATACCATCTTCAAGAAGCTCATGTTAGCTTCCAACTTTACTGACAGCTGAGTTGGACAACCGGTACCTTCATTCAACATTCCTGTGTTGCCAAACTCCATGATGAAAGCTTATGTATTTATCTTGCAAAGACTGTGATATGTAGAGAAACAAATCTGAATCGTTAATCGTTACGTTCGTTGGAAAATAGAAGATGAGCTGCCGATTTGGAGCTCTCGAACAGGCAGACCTTAGACGCGAGGCAAGGCAAGCAAGCGCGGAGGTGAGGCAGATCACGTGGTGATAGCGATTTGAGCTTGGCGGCTATTCTTAAGCCACTCCCGGTGAGCTTTTTTAGGCCCATGGGAAAGGCCAGGTCGAAGATCCCTCGACACTCGCTCGACGTCTAGGTTGAGGTCCGAACTTTTAACAGAAGCTTAATTTTGATCTTGAGAATCTTTGGATTCCCCAACAACCTTTCTCTACAAGATTGCTAATATGTAAATAAAAGCTTCCCAAGTTTTGGGAATTGAATATCTACACCTAATTACTATTGACAATTTATACAAACGGATACCCTGAGTAACTGCATTGGATATCCTCTGTCCATTCCAATCCATATGATAACCCCAATACTCCAAACTATACACAACGCCATGCTTCAATAAGTTACCTGACCTCAACTCCTAATTGTACACGGCCTGGATAGCACATATGTAGACTGCGCCGGATTTCCCCCTTCTGTCGCATTGGATCCAGATAAACTTGGCCTGCTCAATACCTAACCTCCTCTAGTCAAACTACAGCCACGCTATTAGCATTATTCCCCAAATCAAACACTCTACCTCCATCAAAAACCTACCCTTCCTTATCCAACTCCAACGGCGTAAAGCCTCCCGCATCTCCATCCCCCTTCCCAACATCCATCTTTCCCTCCCCAGTCTTCCCCTCCTCCCCATCCTCCGCACACCCACAATCATAAAAATCCCCAATCTTACTACAATCAAACAATTCCTTCTTCAACCTCTTATTAACCTCATTATGCACATGACAAGCCCACGCCGCCGCCGTACTCCGCGTCGCTACCTGCGGCGGATACTTCTTCAACAGCGATTGGAAATGCCGCGCGCAGTCGCCACATGGATAGAGCCGCGCAAAGAGATGCATGTAGGATTTTAGGGCAGAGCTATCTTCTTCCGTGGGCGTGTCCGGGAATTTCGCCATCATGGTGTGGAGGACTTTCCAGGCTGCGTGGCCGAGTTCTGCTCTGGGATAGACTGTTAGTAGGGTACAAAGGGAACTAATTCCAACGATATTTCGCAGATGAGAGGAACATACTTCAGAGTAGCATTTTCGAGCTTAGGAGCAGTCGCTGCTCCATGGAGAACATTATCATCGACGAGAATTGGCGTCTTATCCAAAGGGAATTCGGCATTATATTCGTTCTCGGCGTCATAATCTATAGCTCTCGTTCCATGATTATGATTGCGAAATGTAAGTACAAAGAATATGCATAAGAAAGTCGCAACAGCTATCCCGGCAATAGTAAAATGAGGTTTCCGAGCCATGCTGTATTGTGTTCAGACAGGTATGCGATTCGTGACAATGAATATGATATGGTCGGCTGACTGTGCTAGTTACAGAAGGAAGGGAGGGGACTAGGGGACTTTGCGATTGAACTTCGGCTCCGAATGTTCTTATGACAGAATTTAGTTCGTAGCGTTGTTTGAAATGTCAGCCAGCGACAAAGAAGAAATGAAAGAAGTAGAGTAACGCGTAGATCAGATAGAAAATCAAATGTTCAAATGAGTGAAAAGAAGGTAAAGAAACAAATCCGGATATTTTAATAAATTAACGTAAATAACATGATATAATAAACTTTTTATATACATCTAGAAGCGCCATCTAATTGGCCCATAAAACATAAGGTTATTTATTTGGGGTCAGGTACACATCATCCTGCCCCACGTTCTCCGGAGTTCGGAAAAGAACAAATATTTCAAAGCTAGAACCTGGAACTGGCTGACTGTGTTTACATTCAAATACATATTAACTTTCTTAAATCCTACACTCTTCAAATACATATTTGTTTTGTGTTACTTTAAATCTTTAAACTCTTGTAGATTTCCTAAGTACCTCGTTTCTACAACACCTTAAATCTTCAATATGGCGTTTCCCCCACCCCCGTTAACACAATCGATTGGAGTGACATTGGCTTCAAATTCCGTGAAGGTATGATTAAATTCTCATTATCTATTTGCCTGCTACTCACTCTAACGCTACAAATCAATCCATACAATCGAAGCTAATTTCCTCTAGTAAATGGCCACATCGAATCCCACTACTCTCTCAAAACCAACCAATGGACCCCTCCAAAATTCATCACCGACCCCTACCTCCGCCTCCACGGCATGTCCCCCGCCCTAAACTACGGCCAACAAGCCTACGAAGGCATGAAAGCCTTCCGCACCCCCGGCGATACCTCCATCACCATATTCCGCCCCACCAAAAACGCTGCTCGTCTCGCTCATTCCGCAGCATTCATCTCGATCCCTCCTGTCCCCGAGAATATATTCATGGACTGTGTACATGCAGCCGTATCCCTCAATGCCGAATACGTACCGCCTCATGACAGCGGCGCCGCCATGTATATCCGTCCTTTGATTTTCGGTTCGAGTGCTCAGTTGGGTTTGAGTCCTCCTGAGGAATATACTTTCTGTGTCTATGTCCTCCCAGTAGGTGTCTACCATGGTGTACATCCAGTCAAGGCCTTGATTCTGGAAGAATTCGATCGTTCTGCTCCGCATGGAACGGGAAGCGCAAAAGTGGGTGGAAATTATGCGCCGGTTTTGAGATGGAGTGATAAAGCGAGGAATGAGGGTTATGGTATCACATTACATTTGGATAGTCAAACGCGCACCGAAATCGATGAGTTTTCAACCAGTGGATTTATTGGTGTAAAGACAGATGGAGACAATGTTACATTAGTGGTTCCGGACAGTAAGAATGTTATTGCGAGTGTAACATCAGATAGTATTTTGGAAATTGGAAAGAGTTTTGGTTGGAAAACAGAAGTTCGCTCGGTTAGTTATCTCACCCCTTTTCCCCATCCCAAACCACCTTTCCACCCCCTTTACACCCCTTTCTACCCATCCACCTCTCATACAACCCACACTAACCCCCACCCCTCATAGATCCAATACTCGGAACTCCCCATCTTCACCGAAGTAATGGCCGCCGGTACCGCCGCCGCCCTCGTCCCCATCCGCTCCATAACCCGCACCTCGGACTCCAAAACCACCGAATACATTCCCGCATCGTCAGAAGAACCAGGCGCCATCTGCATCAAATTACTCACTACCCTCAAGGGAATCCAAGCTGGAAAAATTAAGGATACTTTTGGTTGGAATAAGATTGTGGAGAAACTTGATGCCAAGGATTTTACTACTGCTGAGACAAATGGGACTGAATAAATCACCATAGATAACATACCGTAGCATATCGAAAATGACTCTCGGGCATTACCTACTGGTACATTACATTAGTCGCCAAAGAATCGAGATGGCGATGGCGATGCCGTGGTATGGTATATGACTAGCAATCATACTACGAGGCAGTTCATACAATCCATAGAAAGAAAGACAAACTTGCAAACCCATTTCTAATTGGTTTCGATAATTTCTCCATAATTTCTCCATACTTTCACCATACATAACTTCCACCATACCTACTTTCACCATACAGTATCACTCACTCACTCACTCACTCCCTAGAGTAATAAATTAAATATCAAAATATCAAAAATCAAAACTAACCTAAACCCCAAAACTCCAAAACTCCAATCTTCAAATTTCCAAATTTCAAATCTTTAAAATCATGGAATGGAGTAAGTGGTAATTAAGGTGTGAGGTGGGAGGTTACTGATATATCCATTCATCCGTCTATCTATCTAATCATCCATCTAATCTACAGTACTCGAGTACAGTCAGTATAGTACAATAAATACAATAAGAAAAATTCCGCTGCTGTTATTTTTTCTACCAAACTCATTTTTGTACAACCAAATTCATTTTGTATACCCACCCAATTCATTTTTGTATCCTCACTTTTTATATATAAGTACAGACTTGTACAGACTATACAGTAATAAGTAGTAAGTAGTTCATATACACAACTCAACTCTACCCAACTCTACTCAACTCAACTCTACCTACCGTGACCCTATCCATATGAATTTTCCAAATCCAAATACCAAATCTAAATTCAAATCTATAACCAGAACTATAACCAAAACTATAACCAGAACTATATCCAGAGTACTCGAGTAAGAATCAAACTAAGTAAGAATCAGAATACTCCTACTCCTAGAACTATAAAAACTATAAACAACAAACAACAACCCCCGTGCCTACCATGCCTACCGTGCCAAGCATACTAGCATACCTCGCATACCTAGCATACCTAGCATACAATATCAACAATATCAACAATATCAACAACATCAACACTCTCACACTCTCACACCAGAAAAGCCAAGGTTATATATATTATGTTCAAGTCTCTATGATTTGGGATATCTAAAAGAAAAACCAAAAAAAAAAAAAGGCAGAGCAAAGCAGAGCAAGTATTGTATCATATCGCATCATATGTATCATATCATGTGTATCATTGATTAATCCATTTGACGTGTGCTTCTTTTCTATTCCTCCCCTCCATCCATTCCATCCATTCCATCCATACCATCCATCCATCCATCCATCCATACCATCCATACAAAAAACGCCTTCGCTGTGTATGCCCCTGGGAAAAAATATTCATAAAAAAAACATTCATAAAATCATCTATATTATATCATCGTCTCAATGTATACCGGTATCTTCCCACCAATAACTGAACCTTCTGGCTCTAGCTCTGATTCTCATTCATAAGAATGTATCTGTAGTAGATCATTCTCATTCTCAAGGTAATTGAGCAAGTTTTTGAAGTGCGGTCAAGACACCTATACCAACATTAGCTATTAATATTCATGAATGAACAATCTTCGTAAAACATACCAGTAACACCTTGTGTAAGTGTATACCCAGCCTCAGTATTCCTACTACCCAAACTAACAGTAGTAACACTGTCAACCTTCTTTGCTGCACCTAAATCATTGGCCCATCGGAAGATAACTTCGTCATCTCTACCATCACCTATCACCAACAAGAAATCGACTGGGGAAGTATGTTCATCGTTTGGTGCCATATCTTTCGCAAGACCTTCGAAGATTTTCATGGCAGCTGTGCCTTTTGACCAATCGATTGGTTCTACTGCTACAGCTCCTAGAATAAATGTTAATAAGAAGTTCGCAACATTAGACGAAAAAGCCATACCTTCAAGAGGAATAGCTCTCACTCTTTGTTCCTCGCACGCATCGTTGATATGACTTGCACAGTCACCTGCTTGTCGAGTTGCAGTTTCGAAATCTTCGGCATTCTTGTAATGGAAGATCAAGCTACAATGTCTTGTTTCAATCCAGGATCCTGGTGTTCGTTCAGTATAGTAAGTCATGATACCTTCTACCGAATCCTTCCAAGCTCGCATCTTTTCAGGGTCGGCCATCTCGGTCCATTCTGAAGTTCCAAATTGCTTGAGAAAGCATCCATTCTCAGCAATGAGACCAAGACGTGGGACTCGTTTAAACAAACGGTCGAGTTCTTCTGGTTGTCTACTCGACATTACGTATACTGTATTTCTTTCGTCTTGCAGAATGTCATTGAGAGTATCAATTGTACGCTGTATACTATTAGCCTTTGCCCAACACCGAGTGATGTAGTATTACTTACTTGCGGGCTTGTTAAGATAATGCTGCTCGGAGAGCCCCATGATGCTAAAGTTCCTTCATAATCGATAATGAAAAGCCTGCGCTCCGATTTCTGATACTTCTGACCAAGCATGTTAATTGAGAGACGAGGAACGGATGTGGTATCTCTCTTATGCTGCTCATCGTAGGCTTTGTCAAGGCGGTGGAGAAATTCGTTAAACCAATGCTCTCCGGTATGGTGCATGACAGCTGCATGAAGCTTCTTGAATCGTTCTTCTTTTTCTTCATCCTCCATCTCCAAAGCTTGTTTGATTGCATCGGCGCATTGACGATAATCCCAAGGATTTACAGAAAGCTCATTCCCGCCAAAGATGGAAGAACTACCAGTAAACTCACTAAGGATAAGGGAGCCATGCTTGTTGTGACCTTCGAACTTGCCATCTTGGCAAAACAAATACTCATGACATGTCAAGTTCATCCCTTCACGCTGGCTAGCAATCATCAGAGCATCTGCGACTGTGAGTAGAGCCAAATACTGAGGATAGATAATATCTTGCTTCAGGTACACGACGGGTTGGTAAGCAAGATTGGCCCATGAAGAGTTGATTCGAGTAACAATGTCTGAAACGGTCGCGTCGAGTTCAGCATTCTCTGTAGTAGAGGTTGCTACTTGAATAAGAACAACTTTGTCTCGCCATTCGGGATATTTATTTAGAAACAGCTCATATGCCTGCGAAATGGAGTTAGCAACTGTCAGGGGGGAGGGGTATCATTGATACATCTGCATCAAGAAGAAGCACCTAGAAGTCCAAAATAGATTAAAATAAAAACTTACCAAAAGTTTAGGTCGTACACCTCGTACATGATCTAACTTGTCGCGTGCCACAATGAGCTTCTTACCACGATATCTTTCTTGCATTGTGTTCAACCAATGTGTAGCTTTAGGGTCCGCGCGATTTATATCCAGAGCAACAGGATCAATTCCAATTGCAAGATTGATAACATCGATGAATCGATCCTCAAGTTGAATACCATCATTTGTGGCTTCAACCATTAGGATACGGCTGCAAGTTTGCAAGAAATGGCGTGCATACTCTTGAATCTGGAATCCAATGAGATTTGCTCCCAACATGCCCTCAAGCAACTCCTTACGAACCGCCAAGCATCGAAATACTTCCGAAGATGGAAACGCGACGTGAAGAAAGAATCCAATCTTCGCATCTGGAAGCTTCTTACGGATCATTGAAGGTACCAATAGAAGATGGTAGTCATGGATCCAGATAACATCGCCTCTCTTCCATTCTCTGATGATCTTATCTGCAAAGGCTTGATTTACCTTGACATAGTAAACCCAAGAGTGGTCCTCATAAGCCTTGCTTTTAGGATTATCTGGGATTTGGTAGTGGAAAACGGGCCACAAGATTTGCTTGCAGTAGTGCGTGTAATGGCCATCAAAATCGCTATCCTTGCAGAAAATAGTTAAGGAATCGAACTCTGTAGCCAAACGATCTTGAATATCCTGCCTTTGTCGAGTGCCTTCGAGAGCGTCCGTGGGCATTCCTAATGTACCGACCCAGATCTTATCCTCAAGGTTTCCACTTCTCACTGAAGCTTGTACAGCATTTCTGAGACCTCCATTGCCTTGCTCCGCTGGCTCGACTACCCATTCGGCGTTTGCGAATACTCGATC
Organism: Sclerotinia borealis F-4128; assembly: GCA_000503235.1. NCBI lineage: Eukaryota > Fungi > Ascomycota > Leotiomycetes > Helotiales > Sclerotiniaceae > Sclerotinia > Sclerotinia borealis. The sequence goes on from KI628854.1 coordinate 13,478, forward strand.
ATGGCTGTCACTTCGTTTATATTGTGGTTGGCGTATTCCAGCACTTCCAAGAAGCTCTGCCTTCTCCTTCATCTTATTATGCTTGAGGATATCGGCAGGAGGGGGAGAACTGGCTCGGGATCGCGGTTGGTTGAACGTCTTTCCCGCACCCCATGCCGGCGAATGAGGATCACTAAGTGCAATTGTGGATGCTTGGCTTTCTTGTATTAGGACGGAGGCTTTTGTGTCCGGTATTTCAGTCTGCGCAAAGAATCGTTCATGGTCGGCATCGTGTATTGGTGTTGCTGGGGGTGTGATATCCTTATGTTGCGCAAAAAGACTAGGCTTGCTGGTAGTATCGATTCTGGTGGTATATCTTCTAGAGGCACCTGGACGTCCAGAGCGGGGAGCGTCGGGTTTGGCATCTGGGTGGAGACTAGATCTGGTAGGAGGGCGTGAAGTGGTGGAAGGGAGTTTGAAGTTAATTGTGTTTGGAAGAAATCTGAGTGGAAAATAGGTTCGTCAGTGTTTGTTCCGAAGAAAGATGCTAGCAACAGATTACAACAAGACTAATCTTTGGAACCTCCTTGCCCTAAGCCTGTTTATCAAGGCAAATATAATCTGCAGAGCTTTGAAGATATGATTGAAGCTGCATAATAGTATATTGTTGGGTTGTATAATCGACGGTCGAAGGAGACAATAGGAAGATATGTCTGGCACCCAAATATTCTATGGGAAATACTCACAGGGAGACCACAAAGACCGTCATGATGAATATTCTTGAGAAACTTCCACGAAAGGAGGGGCCGAATGAAATTCCGTGTATTTTGTCTTGCAAATGGGTAATCGCGCAATCATGAGCTTCGTGCTTATGTGCGATGCAAGTACTCGTAATTCTTTATCTGAAAGCACCTTTGAAATGAGGGGCAGTAGATAGCGGGGCAATTATGTTCGACTAAATAATGTTCCGAGCTTAGAGTAATAGTATTGATCCTTCGTAAGTTGAGATGGGATGAGGATAGATGTGATATCGGTTTGGTATGTATGTATGACAAGACAAGAATCAGATCAATATTGTTTGGTTGAGAAAGTAAAAGCTTGGAGGAAGTCGCACTGTATTTGAAGTTTTGCTTTTGCCAGGTTCGTTCAAATATTTCCCGATACGTAGTTATCGAACAGGGAGTTTGGTTTGAGGACAAGGGAAGGGATATTGGCGGACCAGTAGAAATACGCTTTGTTCAAAGGGTTTAGTTGGGGAAATGCGGGCTGGGTTGTAAAGTTGTAAAAGCTTCCAAGCTTGTTCTAAAATAATGAGGTGTGTAGCATGAATGACGTTGACTTGGAGTTGTGCTTGGTGGTTGTTGTTTTGTTACATCAATACCGGTAACTTACTCCGTATAGTATGGAAAGTTGCTTGAGATAGTTGTATAAGTTTAAAGCTTTAAATGTCACTTTGTAATATTCGATTTACTGGTATATTCGATCAATATTGATTGCTATTGAATAACTTCTTTTACCAAGTTTATTTTATAAATTTATTTATTATCAATTCCCTCATTCAAAACAATTATCTCATATCCGGACCATTTTATCCATGAATTTACGTCAGGGCAACAAGAAATTTGGTAAATGACATGGATTGATATGCAAGGTGAATCCATTATCCCGCCGCATAAGTAGGGGAGACAGTGAGGTTACTGGGTGTGTGAATTTACTAGGATGGGAAGTAGTAAAGATGATGCATACTCCCTCGCAAGAATTATACAACCTCATTGTTCACTGCTGAAAGTAGTATATGGTCTAAACCTCTCTGAGCCAAAAGAAACATAATTTTAGACTTTCCACTTTCCACTAAAGAAGACCTCACTACTACAAATAATGCCATCTACATCTAGCTTTCGTACTACATACAGTACTTCATTAGCTTACCTAGCTACAACAGCTAAAGGGTCGGGTCGGGTACTAGCAGTAGCACTAGAACTAGAACAAAGGAATTAAGACAAACTCCAGATCTCAGCAACTTGCAACCATCTCATCTCTTCTCTTCTCTTCTCAACCACTGTTTCGAACTCGTGTTAAGTACTGGTATGATATATGACACTCAAACTCATCTCATCTATCTCATTAATCTGGCTAATTGGGATGAATGGGATGAATGGCATCACGTCTACTCGAGTATTATATTTATCATACCGAGTTCTTCCCATGTTACTTTGATGTGAATGGATGGTATGATATGATATAGTACTGCAATGTTTTATTTCCAAAGAGACATAAATAACAGTATCAACATTATCTATATTCTTACCGAGTAGCTCTAGGTCTGTCTATCGAATATATTATATTATATTATATTACCGGTATTTCTTGACCCTTCACAAAACATTCTATTTCCAAGGCAGGAACAAGGCAGGGCTAGGCTCCACATCAAAAAAAGAACTTGGCGTTCTGGCGAAACAAACCTAGAACAAGTGATGGAACTACCTAGGTATTCTTCAGCCACAGCTTCAACAAGTACACCACCCCTGGACCTCGATATTTCTGGTTCACTTCACTTCACTACTCTATAAAATAAAACGCACATCAATCTTTCCTCAACCACTCACCAACGTCCTTGCAAACGCGTGCTTTCATATTTCCAACCATACAACCACACAACCACACACCACACCCCACACAAAGGTTAAAGGTTAAAATCTTCCCAAAAATGGCTCAATATAGAACAATCAATAATCCCTCCAGTCCAAAATCAAACCATCAATCACCCATCCCCATCCCCATTCCCACTCTCGCAAACCATGCATACACACACACACATACACATACAACATACCACATAAGCCGGGTTTTCCCGATCAATTCGTTCATTTACCTTTCACCTCCTTGTCCTTTCGTAGGTAGGGTTGGTTGTACGAAACGAGAGTACTATCCGGTAGATTGCATTGCATCATCTAACCACCATTGCATTATTGCCTTTTTTAGAATATGGGGAAGGAGCTTTTATCCATATCTATATCTATATCCATATCACTCGGTCATCTCTAAAAATAAAATAAAAAATGAAATAAAGTTGGGCACAAAAAAAGCCATCACATCTAACCATTCAGCACAAATCAACCGGGCCGCTTGCAAACCTCCTCCTAGATATTTGATCATCGCTATCAGTGCTATCGTGCGTAGCCAATACCCAATACCCCAGTACCCATTCCCCTCATCTCATCTCATCCCATTGCCAAATGATTAGTTCTCGAATCACGAACAAACAAACAAACAAACTTTCTCCTTACACACCCACCTTGCACACACACCACACCCCTCTCAATCTTGATATCAAATACTCGAGTATACATACCGGTATACAATTCAGTGTTCCAACATAACACAGTAGATGAGTCAATCAATCGCCCAATATCGCCCAGCAAGAGTTAAGTAAGATTCAACTCTCTAAACTCCAAGTTTTAGGTAAGATACAGACAGTATTGCTATTAGGCATCAAAAATGGCTTTTTTTTTGGTAGCAATCTTTGGTACAAGTAGCAAATACCAGTATAATGGATTTGCAAATACTTGTACATTGATAAGAGTAGGTAGGATTTAGGATTCAAACTCTCTAGACATGATAAGAATACGTTACAGTATAACTTATGTGGCGTTTGCATACTCAGTAAGTAAGTATATCACTGTATAAAGACAATCTATTCTTATTCTTATTCTTATTCCTTTGGAGTTAATTTGATACAATGCCCCCTACGAAAATAAAATAATCCAAACAACTATATCGAAAAGAAAACATTCTCCAGCTTTCAGGATTCGTTTCAAGGATTCGATATAGTATTTTATTTATTCGATGTATATATATATACATACATACCCGTCGAGACGAGACCCATCTGTAACACACACCACATACATGGCCACAAAGCCAAGGTAGAAGGTTGAACCACAGGATCTCGATTCTATTCTTCGGATATGGATGGGCATGTGGATATGGGATATGGATATAGATGCGATGTCGAAGTAACCTTGCAATTAGAGATCATCAATTCTAATTTCTCATGGACCCTTAATCCCCAATCCAAATCAAAGCGCTTATCTTATCAGAAGCAGAAGCACACCATCGAGTTTGAGCATGCATGCACAAAGATCTATCTATTCGCCATTTAGCCGGTGTCCGCTTCTCCTATCGGAGCGGCTAAAACTTGAGAAGGCGAAGAAGGATGAAAAGCTAGCTACTCGAGTAGTTAGGCAGTTAGGCAGTTAGGCAGTGTTTGTGTTAAACACATGAGAAAAGGGGGGGGCGGGGGGAGGGGGGTCTCACAACACAACTTCACCTTTCCGTTTGTTTCTCGACAACCTTACCTTACCTTACTTTAAGTGAAGTGAAGTCACACGGCGATGGTGGTGATGATGTTGACAATCATAGTAATCATAGTAATGAGATTATCGATCTTTACTTTATCTATCCAATCCAATCATCTGACTCGAATTTCAAACGCTTGTTAGTTGTTGTAAGTCAGCATCACGGGTCTGGTGCATAGCATCTGTGACTTGCAGCGCAGTTGCGACATTGATTTTATGTATTTATTGAACAGTGAATATTTGAAGGATGTTCTCTCTCTCTTCATAATCATGAATGTGCAATGTAACAACACCCGTAAGCCACAATAAACGTGCAAGTGCCCCCTTTTCATCTTAGAAGTTAGCCATCCTCGGTTGTTATTCGAATCTCTCAAAGTTCGCCTCGTTATAAATCGCCTCGTTAGAAATCTCTCATCCTTTTTTTCGCACAACAGCAACAATGGTGCTTTGCGTCTGGTTCTGCTTCTACTTCCGACTTTCGTTTCTGACCTCGTGCACTCAAGAGATCCTTAACAAAAATTTTAATGCAGTCCAAAGCGACATCCAGCGTAAACGTTTTATTTGGTCTGGCACACTTCATCAGGGCTTGTTCCGGTACCTGCGTCAAAAATCGGCCAGATACACCGAGTTTCCCCTTCGCCGTTGTAGAGTTCAATTGTCTGATGATGTTGAGCAACTTGCCCGTAGGAGAATCGGTCTGAACGTCTGAATAGAGCGTGGCCTCTTGCCAGGATTGTAACAATTGCGTGTGATCTATGAGTTCCGATACATCGGCTACGATGATACGTCTCCTCACAAGCTCTAGCACACTTGCCTTCAAGATCTTGTATTGAGCTTCTTCGGAGGGTGGCTGAAACGGAATCTGAATAGCGCATCTATCGACGAATGCTTCGTCAAGGCAATCGATCATGTTTGAAGTCGACAGGAATAAGACATTTGGACAAGATCTGACCCTATCAAAACCAGTGAGTAGAGCATTGGTAGCTCGCAGTGAGTCCTGAGCTTCTCCATGAATGATACCCGAGTGTCTGGATACGGCAATAGATTCGACCTCATCAATCAATACAATGATGATACGTCTTGGTTCGTTTTGACACATTTCTTTGACTTTGGTGAGCAAATCATCGACTTGGGTCGCACTTTCGCTGTAGTACTTGGACAGGAGCGTCGCCGTTTTAACTTGAATGAGTTTCGTGTGTGGAAATGTCTCCACCAATCGAATGGCTATTCGTTGTGCAATTGCTTGGCATAAAGTTGTCTTTCCGGTTCCTGGAGGACCTATATTGATGAGGCACATAACCACATTGCCCAAATGGCGATGTTGGCCATTGGTAGCCCCAAGAACATTAGACCTTACTCTGATTATTGTGAATGCGAAGGACTCTGATTACATACCATGAAACAGAGCCATGGGACTCATTCTCTTCTTTACGGGCCCGGCTCCCGCACAGAAATTGACTATCCACAAGTCAATCAAAATTCATCGGAACTGAAAACCCTAGATAACTGTACATACGCATGTTCGATATCATCCACGAAAGATCTTCCTTGTGATTTTGGTCAAATATGAGCCTATTTAGTGTTAATCGAGAGTGTCATTTGATAGACAGTATTCTAGGACTTGCTCCTCCCAAATTCCATCGAAATCATGATGTGGCATATCAAAGACCTCAGCTGATGATATCTCTGGATCGTCATAATCATTCGTGCTATCGGAGCCTTCGAAAGAATGTGATGATGGTGGTAGTGGAGCGCCATGCATCTTATAGACACAGAATTGACTCAATATGTCTCGAAGGGTAACATGGCGTGGTTTCTCATGATCTTTGATGGAAATAATTTCGACTGCTACTAAAGACTCCAGTTCCAAGGCCATCCATAGCTTCCAACAACCACTTCGTTCTGTTCATTTCAAGATAAGAACCTATCCGAGTAATGAAAATCATGTAATGGATTAAGACTTACCAGCGAGAAGAGGTAATATATCAACGCCACTGATACAAATGATGTCTGCAACTTCTGGTTCTTGTATAAGTTCGGAGAGTTGATTGTGGATCTAGTGAATTGGCCGTCAGTTAGGTTGAAGTGGCATATACATTCAGAACCTTCTCCTCATACATGTTTCAAGTCTGTACACTTCAAATCATCCTCAATAAAAGTTCGCAGCCTAGCCTCAAAAATAACAGTCGGTATATCAGAGATCAACTGATTAGAATCATTATTCTCATTCTCCATTCTTGTGACTCAATGTGACAGTTTTATCGTTAGAAGTTTTGTCAGAGTTACAATACAACACTACTGTATCAAAATGAACGTGGAGTGCGACGTGAGGTTTAGAATACAGAGGATATGCATATGTGATGATGATGAGTAAAGGCCGATGTAAAGTATGTAGATCACTCGAAGTATGAATTTAATTGGTTTGTAGTTGGGATGAGAGTGAAAGTGAAAATGAAAGAAAAAGACACTAGATGAAGAGAATGATACTAGTAGAGGAAGGGAAGAAGAGAAGAAGGGAAGAAGTAAAGAAAGAGAAGAGAAGGAAGGAGCTGATGGAACTTGGACTTATGTAAGCTTAATTTGACCGATTTAGTGACAGACTGGAATAATACCGGTATGTCATTCTGTTATACCACCGAAATATTTATTTCGAACATTTGTCTTAAGAGCATTCATTGTAAGGACTAACTAAATATATATCCTCGAGAACTTCAAGAGCAGAAGAATCTTTAATGTTTATGTGAAATTTGAACATTCAAAATCCACAAATATGGGCTTTTTGAAAAGATGGGATACCATCAATCAGATGCGTTGAAATCACAACGCAGCATCTGAAAGCTTGTCTTGATTCTTGATCACGTCTGATCTAAATGTTTAGTATGCTTTATTATATTTTGAGATACCAGGTAATGAAACCTCATCCACAACCTTCCAATATGGTAACGCTGTATCAATAATCAAAGTGATCTTACTAGGTAGTAACAGGTTCGATGTCTTTTTCAATTTCGCAAATGGAAATGTCACGGTAACACTTTGGAAAACAAATGGATATGACGCTCCGATGGGCCACTGCCGCGGAGGCTTTTTCGCTTCGCTCTGGAAGGGAGAGAGTAAAAATGGTAGAGTTGTAAAATAACCTTACCTACCTATGGATGGATGAGTGTTGTTGACAATGTTATGTTGCAACTTCGAAGCCGTCCTCAGAGTGAAGTACGTACCTATGTAGTAAGTATATCCAGGACTAGGACCAGGCGGTGTGGCGATGTGGCAGTGCTGTAACCTAATTGCATCCGTGTGGCGCACGTGGCTGAACTAAACCCGTTCCTGGCCCTGGCTTACATAACCTTAATAAGCTTGTGATGTGATTCCAAGTTCGTCATAGCATTATCGATTCATCACCGCCCTGATGAAAAGATGGATCATTGGTAACTGTTCACCTGGTCAGTGATGTTATTCTTTCTATACGAGTAATTCACAGTCTGCCAAACCTCAATATGGCTTCCAATATGGATGCCATCAGATCTTCTGAGAAGAATTGTACAGCATATGACCCTACACATGTTGAAGGACAACAAACTGCGATATACGTTCAACTCGTCCTTTCACTAACTCTCGGAGTTTCTGCTTTCTTTGGATTCTGTGTAAGTCGACGACACAAGAGTAGGTTCAGAGCTTTACTGATAGTCGCAGATCCTGCGACCAAAATGGAAGAGTTTATATGCAGCACGAAAAAGACATGTTGATGCTGCCGCACATCTCCCAGAGCTGCCAGACACGCTTTTTGGTTGGATGCCTGTCTTGTATAGGGTCACAGAAGAACAGGTCCTTGCATCTGCTGGATTGGATGCATATGTCGTATGTCTTGCAGACTTATTCTTGGACTAATGGACATCACTGACTTCAATTAGTTCCTTTCATTTTTCAAGATGTCGATGAAACTATTCGGAATCATGTTCATCATAGCAGCTGCTATTCTTGCCCCGATCAATCAACACTATTATTATATGTTCGATCCGTTCGGAAATTCGACGAGCCCTCCTAATATTCCAGATTACTCGCGATTAGAGGGTTGGCATGGAGGATGGAACGGAGCCTTAATTTTCGAGGTGCCAAAAGACCTAGACGAGAAACTCCCTGACACCAGTTATCTCTGGTCATACCTAGTGTTTACCTATGTTTTCACTGGACTCGCAATATATTTTATGAACAGCCAAACTCACCGCGTAATCCAAGTTCGCCAAGACTACCTTGGAAGTCAATCCACGATTACCGACCGAACAATTAAACTCTCTGGGATACCTGAGGAATTGAGGTCCGAACAAAAGATCACCGAATTCTTGGAGAAGCTCGAAATAGGGAAGGTGGAAAGTGTGACTTTATGTCGAAATTGGAGAAAACTCGATGATATGATGGACAAGAGAGTGCAAGTTGTTAGGCGGCTTGAAGAGGCATGGACTGTACACCTTGGCCAGCAACAACGTCCAACTATAGGACCAATACGGACTCAACAATCAACACCGACCGCAGAAGTAGAGGATGGGTCACAAGGTCATGAGGGTGATAATCTTTTAGGAAGCAATCACATTACCGCATATGATCAGCCAAGACCGACTACACGGATCTGGTATGGGCTTTTTAATTTCCAAAGCAGGAGAGTAGACGCAATTGATCACTACGAAGAACAATTGAGAAGTCTAGACGATATGATCAAAGACGCAAGGAAGAAGGAATACAAGCCTACGGCCCTTGCATTTGTTACTATGGACTCAATACCCGCTTGTCAAATGGCCGTGCAAGCTCTACTGGATCCAACACCGATGCAGCTGATGGCAAGACCATCCCCCGCACCCTCGGACATCGTTTGGACAAATACTTATCTGTCTCGATCGAATCGTATGATTCGTTCTTGGGCAATTACTATTTTTATACTCATACTCACGATATTTTGGCTTATTCCAGTGGCTGCTCTGGCTGGTCTCGTTAGTCTGTGCTCAATTCGACAAGTTTGGCCGGGGCTTGCGGATGTATTGGAAAGCCACGACATCCTCAAGGCTTTGGTTCAAACTGGCTTACCTACACTTATTGTCTCGCTACTCAATTTGGCAATTCCATTCTTGTACGATTATCTTGCAAATAGGCAAGGGTCGATCTCTCAAGGCGAGGTTGAGCTTTCCGTCATATCAAAAAACTTCTACTTCACCTTCTTCAACGTGTTCCTGGTTTTTACAGTCTTTGGTGCTGCGAGCAAATTCTGGCCAGTCTTACAGGAGACATTGAAAGATACCACAAAGATTGCATATACGCTAGCCCAATCAATTTCCGATCTCTCCATGTTCTATACCAATTTCATCCTACTCCAGGCTCTTGGCCTACTACCTTTCAGGCTGTTGGAGTTTGGAAGTGTTTCCCTGTACCCTATCACACTTATGGGTGCTAAGACTCCTAGAGATTATGCGGAGCTTGTACAACCTCCAATTTTCAGTTACGGGTTTTATCTGCCATCTGCACTTCTCGTCTACATCCTATGTATTGTCTATAGCATACAGCCAGCAGGCTATCTTGTCCTGTTATTTGGACTAGCATACTTCGCTTTAGGCTATTACACCTACAAGTACCAACTTTTGTATGCTATGGACCACCCACAGCACGCCACTGGAGGTGCTTGGCCTATGATTGTCTATCGTCTTCTTGTCGGCTTAGGTTTCTTTCAACTAACTATGGCTGGAGTTATCGCTCTAAGGAAAGCTTTTACACCAGCTATACTCGTTGTACCGTTAATACCATTCACAATCTGGTACAGTTATTATTTTCGAAGGACTTTCCAGCCACTTATGAAGTTTATCGCCCTGAGAAGCATTAGAAGAGATAGCAATCCAGATATAAATCTCGCTGGTGAGGATATCGGCGTTGGAACACCCCCAGGAAATATTCGTAGAGGCAGTACAGTCGACGAGGCTAGGGAGAAAGGCATGAGATATATCAATCCAAGTCTCATTGTACCGTACGTTACTTCAATAAAGATTACTGACATATACTGACGATGCATAGATTGGAAAATATCTGGATCAACAAGGTCCCAGAGTCTGAGCCTAATGGCAGCACCCCACATTTAAATCGTGAGGAATCTGCTGCGAGCTCTATAAGCCTTGGAGATACACATATATGGAGAGAGGTCGGCGATGCAAATGTATGATGTATTTGCAATGAAGCGCCAACCCTGTTAGCGTGAGACATTATTTTATCCACGATGAACCTCGACTTTATGGCATTAATGGCGTTTTTAGTATGGTTATTAAGGGGAAGGTCGAGCCTTCCTTGTATGGTTTTGCATTGTTTTAAAAATATATACCCGATGCTCTTTCCCCAGCAAATTTCTTTTGCTTCTTCTGCTTCTTCTGAATCTTATCTATCTCTCAATCCTTCAAACACACATCATGCATGTTCATAAATTATCCTTACCTTTCAATTCCATCGTCTCTCTAGAGCGATGCCACAACAACCTCTATACCTAAAATCTCATTTTTATCTCTTCCACGTTCATTAGTGAGGATCCTAAGCAGCACAACAGTAAGAAATCCAGCCAGTAATTACAATTATCTCCTACCAATCAACCATCATCAATACCGAAGCCGCCCACCCGGGGGCTGTCGACACGACGTCTTCCCAGATTCTCTTATCAAGAGCAATCGCAGATCATAGCTCAACTTCTCGCCCACCAGTTACTAGAAGGGCATACACTTCAATCGCTGTTACATCTGTCTACGAGTGTCCGACAAGACATATCATGACGATTGGAGACGCAGCCAGGGCATCGAAAGATGTAGGATTGGATGGTGAGCAGAGGGGGGAGTTCAACTGTTTGTAGTTCTTGACCTGGCTGTGTATAATTTACGATGGGGAGGCATAGACTGATGTTCAGATCTTTCTAGACGACGCGAGCAGACGACGCCAGTCAATTTCAGACATGACTGATGTTTCCGCGCGTCATCCTATGTTTGCAGCATCAGACTTGGTAAGATTATTCTTCCCATACAAGTATACTCGGCTATCACCGTTGCTTATAATTTGCACTCTTCCAGACAAGATTCTGAGGCTTGAGTACTAACTTAGGAGTCTGTAGGGCGCTTCAATCAATGATACAGGTGTCGATCCCCCATTTCCGTTCAATCCCTGGGAACTTCCACGACTCGATTCTGTCCCAGATAAACAAGGGAAACGCGATAAAGGAAAAGAAGTTGAACGTGGAAGAACGTTAGAGCGGGGTCCAAGATACCCAAATCCTCTCGAAAAGGCCGAATCGCGGCCTAAAAGAAACAAAACAACCATTGAGGTGGATGGTCGACCCATACGGACACGCGATCGAAGCCATACTCTTCATGATAACCCTAACGATCCTTGTGCAATCTTCGATGACGAATTGTTAGAGCCGTTAAGAAATATACATCAACAAGACAGTTTTTCAGAAGTACTCAGCGGGCATGCATCTCCAGCCAGTTTGAACGGTTCGCTTGATATCCAGGAACTCAAGGGGCGACTTCGATCTAGGACCCTTGGAGGAAGTTCTATGGGCTCCACTATATCACCTGTTGAATCACTCACTCGAACCGTTACAACAGTTTATAACGATTCCCCTCCTGTTTCCCCAGACCCTACCTTACCAACCGGATCATCTTCTCATCTCCTACCTAGTATTGATCGATTGGAAGAATCTGCCCGTCAGTCAACATCATTCACCTTCTCAAAATTACCTACCGAGATCCTTCAACAAGTATATGAATACCTGACACCGGCAGATTTTAATTCTGCCAGACATACATGTCGAACATGGCTTCTCACTAGCATAGATCGCTCCCTCCTCGAAAACATGATCCGTCGTGGCGGTTGGGACGCTAGCTGTCAACAGGAAATTTCCGATACAAAGTGTACGAAGTTTCGACATGAATCCGAATATGAGTGGTTCATGAGTAAACGGATCTCGAGAGAATGTGCTCTTGGGCCAAATTGGAGGGGTTACGGAGTACCAGTAAGCTCAGATAACTTTCCACCGGAATCAAAACAATCGGCATTTATACAAGCTGCAACTGTAGACTTCACAGAAGTCGCTGTTCAATATCAGGATACGACTCCTGCTGGAACTGTTTTTACGGTGAGTAGCTGTGGGAAGTTCTTGATGGCTGCAAATGGCTGTTTAATCTATGTTTATGAACTAAACAAAAGTCATCGTGATGTGAATGATTGGCATGAAGTGCAACCTGGTTCTTTGCGTCCAGTCACTAGTATCATATGTCCACACAGAGTATTGGCTTGCAGTATGGATACATCTTCACATAGGTATGCAATTGCTGTTCTACTCGATGGTCGCATGGGTCTTGTTTGCGATATCGCTCTTAGCAACATTGCCCCTCCTAGTTCTTCGGAACCTGAAACTTCGGATCTGTCCTCGCACCATTCAAGTCGTTTGGATCTCTCACTTCCCCCAGGAAGTGACTTGAACCATGGTGTCTCGTTTCTCGACCGCGTAAGCTTGGATAGTTCAGCTCCTGTACAAAGAGCTGGAAGATCCACAACCGCTTTCGTTTTCCCTGGGATAGCTACAACTCGCAGTAGTGGTAGTTCTCCGGGGTCCGGGCGATGTCCAGAGTATCATGACGCGCTCAGATCAGCTAGTGCCATAAAAAGCTCATATCCTCCCGAAGAAACTGGCCCGCACCACGTAGGAACAGGAGGTCGATTGCGGAGCAAGCTACCAGCTCGTAGAGGTTCAAATCCAGATGCGAGAGACATGCCTGTTGAGTCGGGCCCGCGCTCAATATATCGAAACCTCTGTTCTGAGGACGACCCTCCTCGCTCAGTGGCAATTTGTCCGCAACGACGATGTGTGGCTTTTGGCTGCTCGGCTGGTATTGAATTGCATTGGGTTGATGCTTTGACCGGGCAAGATCTGAATAGGTGGTTTCCACTCACTGCTCCTAGCGATTTCTTATTCTTCTTACCACCGCGGAAAAGCGTGGACTCTGCGAAAAAGTTGAGGCTCATTAGTAGTAAGTATTGTTCCCATTTCTCAAAATTACAACATGGAAGTTATGATCATAAAACAACAGTTGAACCTGCGGTCAAACTGCCAGGCGCTCCTCTGATTCATTTACTGACTATTTTGTAGGCGCGGCTAGACCCAGTGAATGTGCAGCTGTACATGAGAGAGCATATGGAAGAAGATCACGAGGTGCTTCATTTTGGCAAAGAATCGGATGGAGTGGAAGCCAAGGAGACAATAGCGAAGAAATGGAACGTGCCCAGCAGATTCTGGCACCGGTAGGAAGATTTCGAAGTGATTCCGGCAGAAGGGTGGATCATTCTGATCACTATCGAGCCGTGCCACTTAGTGATGGGTATCACATCTTGTTTACTGATCCACGTACGGGAGCTCTCTGCATGGGTAGTGACGCACCTGTTGGAGGACCTACCAAGTTACTTCGCAAAGTTTGGTTCGAGGGACCAGAAGGTAGAGGCAGTCCAACAGTTTATGCTGGAGGTTCCGACTTGAGCTGGGGAGTGAGAGTTGTGGCAGCATTTGGAAGTGGCGCGGAACAGAGTATCTGGATGTTTTCAGTTCCTGGGGATGTGTTCAATGCGGCTCAAAGCTCACAAAATCTGCTGGAAAGCTCGGTTATGCATAGACGAGGTGCTTCCAAGAATTCCAAAAACATGCAGTGGCTGGACTGGTGGCCTGACCATGGACTCCAAGGATGGCTTAATCTTATTCGACATCCAGTGCCTGGAATCCTTCCGGGAAACATGTGGCCAGTTAGGATCAAGGGCCAAAAGATTGGAACGTGCTCTGGCATCGTCGATCTTGCAATCGATTCGAGTCAAGGTGTCACCATTTGGGCATTTAGCATGGACGGAGTTGCCCAGATCTGGCGTTTGGACGATGGACAGCATAGTGATATTACGAAGTTAAGTGTGTTAAGAGATGGCACAATACGAGAACATGATTATGAGGGCGATGTTGAAATGAGTGGCACTTTTCTCATATCGGATATTCTTCAACATCGCTCACAACTAGAACAACAATCCTTTGATGGGACCATTTCCCCCGATGCATCAATGATTATCACTGCACAAAGAGGCTCGGGCTGGAGCTACCAAAGTCTGAACTATGATTCGGAAGGCGATGTTATTATGGAAGACGTATATGGGCCGGGTGTTGACATGCCAGCCGAGTGGTCACAGCCAGAGATGGAATATGAGGCGAGAGAACCGGTTCAGGATCAACAGTATCAGTATTTGTTATCGCGTTGGCCACGATCGGCGACGGGGTATAGAAGGTGGTGGGAGAGGGCTGCTTCGAGTGGTGGTGATATGGCGAGGGTGGTGGAGGCGAGGGGCGTTACGAGGATTGAAATTGAAATTCGTTGATGGAATGGGATTGGGAATGGGATGAGGGGTGTTGGTGGGTACGTGTTAATTCATATGCGGGATAATGGTTTGTTGTTTTAAGTGTTCAAAAGAGGATGGGTAGGGTAGGGCGTGTATAACTCGATGTTGGAAGATTGGTATTGGAATAAATTGAATTGAGTTACTGTAGGCGTAGATTGGATCTTTTATCGACTAGATAGATGTATCGTATCGTATAACATCGTCTTGTTTTATTCAAAATTAACTAGAACTGGAACTGGAATAAATGATTTGTGCGGATGTAGATGCAGATGTAGATGTGGATACAAGTTGTGGTTCATATCGGACTGAACTGAATTGGTAGGGAGTAAGTTCCGCCATGATCGGATGATGTACTATATATACAGTATGATTAGTAATACTTTAGCGATCAAGTATAGGAGAGATCGTTATCTACGAAAACGATACTGGAGTAGTCTGGGGGAGCAATAATGTTATCGAAATTGTGTGGATTGGGTGTTATGTCACATGACGATAAGATTCATACAAACTACAAACTACCGATACATGAGTGGGGATTAGCGAAAAGAGAAGAAGCCTAGAGTCCTCGTACGCCTCGCAAGGCGAATATACAGGGTCGGAAAAATGCCAGCGAGGCTGGTGTGACAGGGGTTGACCTGGGACGGATAATTCGGAATGGAAGCGAGTCTGAAATGTCATGTTGCATATTAAGCGAGTGGTAGTGGGCGAATCAAAGGGTGGGAAATGGTGCATGGGATTACCGATAGGATTTTCGAGACCAGGATAAGATGACTTCCTTGGAAAATACGAAAATACCTGGTTTGGGATGGGAGTGAAGGTTTTTTGATCATTTAGTTGGGTAGGGGGTAAGGCTGTTGGAGCGGGGATCTATGGTATACCGAATACGGAATACGGAATAGATCTGCATGTGATCGAGGCTGGGTTTTGTATTTTCCTTTTTCTTTGGCTTGTTTACCGATTGTTTTCGTATCAAGGTAAGATAACCGTTACCGGTAGTTTCTGCCCCCCTCTGGCCTTCGGATTGGTACATCCGGATCCTGGTGTTGCTTAATGGTGCGGTGGGTATGATTGGGATTTATTGATATAGGTATGTACCGGTAGGTGTACTGGTATGTGCATATCGTCATGATGGGTATCAATTCCGCCTTGGTACTTGATGGTACTTGGAAGGATTGTACTCTGTGTGGTGAAGAAAGAGAATGGTAGGTGTAGAGTGGATACTGAAGGTACAAGGTAGGTACAAGATAGGTGTGGAGACTGGAGTTGAAGTTGGAGGTACATGGGTGGAGTTGAGGATATATATAGAGGGTAGGTAGGTACTCGGTCGGTGAAGGGGAAGAAAGGTATTTTTGAAAGGGTACAGGTATATGAAGACGGTTGTGTTCGTTGAATGTTAGATTGATTGATTGATACATTGCTATATACTCAGTAAACGGAGAGAAGATTAATTTACGGTTTCGTTTGATATTTATATACCTCAGACACAAACAGGGTAGAAAGGAAGGAGAAAGAATGTGTTTATTCGGTAGTAAGTATTCCTCTCCATCCTTACCCAGTTTAATACATGTCGTTCCTTCCACTACCTTCAACCCAATTTTCCAAACCACTCCCTCCTAACATACCCCTCCTCCACAGTCCCAAAAGACGAAGACATAGTCTTCGTCGATCGCCGCGCCCCCCGCCGCATATCCCACCAAATCGTCCGCGAAAGACGTCCTTCCCATTCCCGCCCCGTCTCCCGCATCTCGGAAACGGTCATAAGACAACATGGTCACCACCGACCCTCTACCTCCATGTCCGAAATCCACCGGCATTCAAGCTCCATGTCAGAAATCCACCGTGCTCCACCAAGTCATCGACATTCTACCTCGGTGACGGAAATCCACCATTTTCCTGCTCCCCCGACTCCAGAACCAGCCATTCTTGTTCCCATACCTACAATTGTTACTTCATCACATCCTTCAGCTACGATGGGATATCCCCCGCCTCCTATGTCGGCGGCGCCTTCTCCGCCACATCCATATATACCACCCCCCTCACCCTCTATCATGCCCGCGAGCCCAATGCCTTCATATCGCGATTTATCACTCCCTCGAGTGCCGACACTTCCAGATGAAAGCAGGATTGAATTGATAGAAGTAGAGGAGGAACATTGGCCGCCGCGTTCGCGTTCGCATTCGCATTCTCGTGGGAGATCGAGTCCAAACGCAAGCGCAAGTGTGAGCGTGAGCCATGTGTCAAGGAGGAAAAGCAAGAGGGGGAGTGTTACGAATAGGGATAATAGGGAGAGGGAAAGGGAGAGGGGTGCGGAGAGAGACGATACTTATATACAGCGGGATCGCATTGTTGAGCGAGGTGCGCCGTCGCCGCATCATCCTCCAAGTCCGAATTCGTATGGTGAGAGAGGAGGTAGGGGAAGTAGAGGGAGTGAAACACAGGAGCCTGTGCAGAGTGGTTATCGTACTGTAGAGGGTACGGGATGGGATGATAGGAATCGGAGACCGAATAGAGGGAGATGAGCTTCGGGAATGGAATTTGGAGGCAAGGGGGAGGGGGAGGTGGAGCATTACTGGTGAGAATGGGGTGAGAAATTCGGGGAGGTTTGAGGAAAGCAAGAGGATGGTTATTGATGATGGAAGGAGAAGAAGATGATTTTATAAGAGGGGGTGAAGGATTGTTTGTGATGAGGTGCGTTTTTTTTGCGTCTAGAAGCTGGATTTTAGCAGGATATTCTTTTGTCAATTTCCTTTGTGTTTCTGTATAATCTGTTTTCTGATGATATAGATACTTTTTCGTGTTGATATCCACACTCAAATTGTAGATTTCATATGTATACTAGGTGACCAAGCGAGATGGTATTAGTGTTGCCATTCCTTGAATAGTTGTTGGTTATATATTACAGTATTTACATTTTTGACAATCCACTACTATGTATATGGTTGGTATTCAATTCAAGACTCAATACTCTATTTGGTTTTATATACAGGCCGCTACTGTTAGTTATGTATGTGGTGTGCTTTTTATAGAAGCTGTCGTGGTAGCATCATTCGGGTAGGGAATGCGGATGGTGTTATGGGTACTACTGTAGCATATATGATATGTATATGAATATGCGTTGGTAATCATTTGACGGAAAATAAAGCTAGGATATGTGGAGGTTAGGTAGGAAAATGAATGGTATTTATGATAAGGAGTGTGTGTCACCGTTTGGTTAAGGCGAGGAGCGAGAGCGATTGGATTAACATTTGATTTGGGGAGTGGGGATTGGGGATTGGGGATTGGGGTGGTTATTCACATTGGGCTTTGGGAATTAGATGATGGATGACGGAGTCGGATGTTGGTAATAGAGTGTAATGGAGTGAAGTGTAGTGGAGTGGAGTGGATTAGACTGGAATATCTGTTATGACTGATGGATTATACAGATTGATTGATTGATTG
>KI628855.1:1125-31419 GCA_000503235.1 Sclerotinia borealis F-4128
AATATTATTCGGCCTATTCCCTGCTTGTGATCTCTCACAGAATTTTTCGAATTTTCGAGGGGTAAAATCGCTTAAATTATCGAAAAAAAGTGAATATATTTCTCGAAAATTATAACTTTTTATTGATATTCTTGATTCATTTAATTATATTTAATTAACTAATAAAGATATTTTAAAGAAAAGTATATTGTTTAGAAACTCTATTAAAATATTATTATTGGATAATTTCATTTTCTAAAAATATTTATTTTTGATAAAGATATATTAATTTGAAAATATATATCGAAATATCAAAAAATATCGATATAATATAAATTATATTAACTATAACTTTTTTGGATTTTATTCTATAAACTTAATATTTTCTCTATAGATTTGATATTAATAATTTAATCATTCTACCAAATTTTAAGGGATTATATAGAAAACTCAATTAATTATAATTATTTTAATTTTTGCCTATGCCTCTTCAAAGACGCGCCCGAGTATACGCATGACTACATATGCAACTACTGTACTTATGCCATACACAAAGCTACACAACTAGATCGATCCGCCAGCCGAGTTTTTGAATCGATGGAGAAGAAGATGAAGAAGAAGAAGAAGAAGAAATACTAAAGGCGTGAGAATCATCTATCTTCTCTCTTAGTGCTCCGTTTCATATGAGAATTTCCCTTTTCCGCAAGCTTCATGAAATGAAGCATTACATTATTTGTAGGAAACATCCATGTCATGATAACTTAGCACTTAATTCTCAATATCATCCTAGTGCTCCGCCATCTGTATCATGATTGCAACAATAGGCTAGCTAGCTAATAGCAATGCCAATGCCAATGCCAATGCCAAACCACCTACGGATTTCCACGCGCTGCTATCCACCATCCACCATCCCCATAGCCGCTCTCGTAGCCGAAGGACTGAGGACTCAATTCAAGCACATGGGCCATGTGATTGGATTTCTAATTTCTCAGCGGACTCCCACTCGTACTCTCGTAGGCCACTGTGTCAGAAAACCCAAGCTCCTCGATTTCCTAACCAGTTGTGATGTTGTGTTGGCTTTATATGTTACGGAGGTGGGGATGTAGCATAATTGTTGGGAGATATTATGTCTACCAAGCAGGATCTGTATACTCTACAACGCATGGATCCACCGAATCAGAAAGCGATTTATCCCTTGAATTCAAAAAAATCGGAGACGGGAATCGGGATTCCCAAAGATTGGAGATATTATCAAGTCCGTCCCGCCGCTGGTCTACAGTTCCGGAGATATGACGAAAATATGTACGAGGTGTATATTGTGCGAAACCCAAAATTTGAAAGAGGAACAGCTGGCTTGAAACTCTTTCATCATCTAAGGAGGTATGTAATATAATCAATCTCTTCATTCCAAACTTTCAGTACTCGTCTCTATTCCCTGATACCGAACTCTGCTTGGATGTTCCAACTTCTGTGTCCTCTTCTTCTCATACCGTAGTTTGTGTCCTTATTTTAACCCTAGAACCCTTTCTTATTAGGTAATTACTAATTACGCGATGATGTGAAGTTTGCCACTCATGATCTATACTCTCCTCATCTGATCAAACCAGATCTTTTCTCGCCTGCCCGGGTATCAGAGATGCCATTGTAGTCCCTGTCCAGAAGATCGGCTTCGATTATTGCACCACGTGTGTTGCTCTCCTCGTGGAACTCGCTTCCACGGAGTTCCTATATGATGAGCAAAAGAAGGACTTAATTGAAAAACTCTGGCCTAATGTTGCCAAGACGAATATTTATTCTCGTACTGATGCTTTTAATTTTGAAGAAGAATATCTTGTTGGTGGGTCCACGAAAACCGTTGGCTAGGACTGCAAAGGGAAACGTGAGCACAAAGAGGGCTCTTGAGGATTATAGGGAGGATATTGATAAGCTTATGTAGTATTCTAACTTTTCTTGTGGATTATGCATCTTCGTGGCTGTCTCCTTGAGGTGAGAATTAGCGAGACTCTGATATATTGGACTATATGACGGGCTGTGTTGTTCGATAAAAGCTTGGCTATTCAAAATTGAAGAGTTTATCTTAACTTCTCCGTTGAAAATAAACCCCCTTGAGATAGAGATAATGCCATTACGAAGAGTCTGTTGTACAAGTTTTTAAAATCAAAAGGAACGGGGAACAAGATAAGATCAAGGAATGCGAGTCTTGTTGGGAGCTCGTATAGTGTCAATCATGAGGGTGATATGGATGGAAATGGAGAAGTAACTTGCGGTGAATGTAATCTTACAATTGGGACTTGATAAGAGATAGATGCCAATATGTTGATAAATTGAAGGAGAATTGGCGGGAAAAGAGAAAGGTGATGATGACTGAAGTCTAAGCAGTAACTAGTCTGATAGACTTTGGAAAGCGTTGTACATCAAGATATGGAAAGGGTAAGAAAGAGAAGTGAAGAGCGGAACGTATAACCCTGGATAGCATTAGTAGCTTATGAAGAAAATGAACTTATTCGTTCTCATCACCTCCAATGTAGGAATGGATCAAGACCACAGTTTCGACTTCCTCATATGTACTTCCATGAGTACTTCCATGAGATCCTCTCACTTCGTCATCTCCGGGTGGGCCTACTGCCCGGAAAAGATTTAAAATCTAGACGTGCAACAAATCCAGATACAGTCTCCAGCGCATCCTTCTTAGATTCCAGTGTGAGTATTGTCCGGAGATGGTCCAAAATTCAGACGTGCAACGGAATCATCAGAAAACCCAGGCCGCGGAGATTGTTCAGAATCCAGATATGTAACCAATTCAGAATCTCCAGCTCACACTTCCCAGCTCCAGTATACGTGATGCGCGGAGACCCTCCAGAATTCAGACATGCAACAATATCAAAAGGAAGTACATGATTGCCCAGCTCGTGCTCAAGACCTTGCTATGTCTAATCCTAGCAAATGCCTATCTATGTGTCATGACATCTCTGAGCCTCTCTCCTTACTTCCAAAACTTCAGACAGCTCGGAGAAGGTCCAAAACTTAGACGTGCAACAAGATTCCTTTCAAATCATATAAATCCAGATGATTGCCCTGTTCGTACAATGCCCTTGTGGATTTCCGAAGAAGTGTACCTTATCCGAATGCGGTATAGGTCTTACCGAGCGGGCCTATAGGAATGAGATATTTCCGTTCCACCAATTCCATCCTTGCTGAAGGAGGTGAAGGAGGCGATTTTTGAAATGTGTGAAATGATGAGGCGAGGTGCTACATGGTAGGGACAAATCTTCTAGTGGTTCAAGTAGATAGCCTTGTTAAGTAAAGACATAATGCCATATATACTGGCTATTGAAACTTCACCATTAGAATACCTACTCAATGCTATGATGCTTCCATCTGTAACAATGTCTATAGGATGTTATAAGCCATCTGTTTTGAGAGGAACTGTCGATTGTAGGAGTGATTTTGAGAACAATACTAAATTGATGCTATGTAGCTGATTAACTCTGCCGGCCGAAAAATACAAGTGAAGCTTTTAAGAATAGGAAGTCAAATAAGGACTTTTCATACAGTTCATGTATAGTTCATGTTACGACTCATTTTGATAGAACTTGTTTTCATTCTCTCTGGAGTTTTGATGCATGCCAACGCGAGATAAGATAAGATTAAACTAGTATCATAATTCACGTGACTTAAAATTATGGTACCTTGAAAAGTGCTCAGACCACATGTAGCCAAACTGTCGCGTCTCCATCGGAACAACTTCAATTCTAGATCAACAAAAGGTGAACAAATTCAAAAACTCATCAAACAAACCAGCCGGACTGCACTACTTCACTTCTAATTAACTACCACAATTTCGTCCCAAAAACTATCCGACCTGAATTATTGTCACATCTTACCCAAACTAAACTACCATACCATTCGCAAAAATGCCACCCTTTAAGGATGAGCATATCCTCATTATTGCGCCAGGCTCACAAACAACTCTTGCACAACTGGGACTTCCTGAATCTTTCACTCCACCACAACGAAGATTTCCCACTCGTATGTTTCTAGCTCCTGATAAAAAAACCTATGAGCCATACAGAATTCGACCAAAAAAGAAAGATGCTCCAGCCACAGCGAATGTGGATACTGAGATGGGTGGAATCAAAGAAGACAAGGCAGATGGGGAGGAAGATTTAGAAGAGGTTCCTGAGGATGATGGGGGTGCTATTTGGCCATTGAAAGGTTTGTCTGCGTGTTCTCTAGATATTTTCTATATACTGATAGAATGTAGAGGGTCGAATTGAGAACCTTCCAGCTTTCTGCGCTTTCTTACATCATGTTCACAATCAATTGTCACCAACTCTTCACACACCTATTATGTTGATCGCACAGCCTGCATGGACCGCCAAGAACCATGAAGACCTCACTCAATTCATATTCGAGAAGTTCAGAACTCCCGCACTTTGTATCATGGACAGTGCTTTGGCAACTTCATATGCCTTTGGAATTGCAAATTCAACGGTCATTGATGTAGGATTCGAAAAGGTTGACGTTACCGCTGTTACGGACTTTCAAATAACCGGCAGAGGAAACATACCACAATCGGGGGGAGAGGCTATGACATTACGTTTACAAGAGTTACTCAAGTCGAAGGATTTTACAAGGGATATGGCGGAGCAATTGAAAAAGAGTTCAATTTGTGAGATCTTACCTCCAGGGACTCCTCTACCAGGTGGCGAGGAGAATGTAGATGCAGTAAGTAACTCTGTGGTTGCGGCTTCCACTGGTGCACAATCCTCTGGGACAAATGTTAGAGTTACAGAAGCCCCTCAAGGACCTGGATACGATACCGAGGTCGGAGAAGAAGATACGATCAATGGTATCGAGGTTGCAGAGGAAGATGGTGTATTAGACGTCGCCAGTATCGTGGCAAATGGAAAGGCCCAAGAATACCTTGCGAAGATTGAAAGAGAGAAAGCTGGAAAAGCTTCCAAGAAAGCCCAGAAGGACAAAGAGGCAGCGGAGGCAGCAGCAGCAAAGCCGTTGAGACTACCAAATTCGAAGAGACCTCGTGCTACGTTCCACTACGAATCATCACTTCCTGAGCCAGATACAAAGCGCCAAAAGACACCCGAGCCAGTCATCGCGGCGAACCACGAAGGCGCACCATCTCCTATCGAATCGACGAAAATTACCGATTCACCCGCCGACCCCCTCGTTGAGGCTGCAACTAGCACCGATTCAGCTGTTACAGTAGATGGAGCTATAGCTCGTGATCAAGCAAAGACTACACGTAGACAGAAAGCATGGGAGGATGAACACCCGGATCGCATGAGAAGAGATATTGATATTGGTTTAGAACGATTTCAAGCAGCAAGCGAGAGTTATATGGACGCAATCGCGGATACGGTCTATAGAACAATACTCTCCGTTGACGATATTTCTAAACGCCAAGATGCTTGGGACTCTTTGATCATCTGTGGATCAGGATCAAAGGTCAGAGGTTTCAAGGATGCGCTTATTACAACTCTCAATAGCCGATATCTTATTTCACCCAGCTCTGCAACCATTTTCATGAGCGAACTCCCTTCGAACCTAGCAACACCTTCTGGCACAGGTTCCATGACACCAAATGCTTCTTTCTCCTCAACACCACATCCAGTACCCTCAGCCAGTGCAGTAAATCCATTACTTCTTGCAGCCACCACTGCATCTAATCCTGCCCTGAACCCCAACGTGTCGATCGCTTCATTTAACAGCGGGGCAAATGCTCAGCATTCATCACACTCACAATCCCCTACTAGCATCAAGGTCGCCAGTCCTCCAGTCTATTTCCCAGAATGGAAGACTTATGAAGAAGCCGTGTTCTTAGGATCTCAGGTCGCTGCCAAAGTGATTTTCGTTGTAGATCAAGGATTGTCAAAGGGTTTTTTGTCGCGAGTCGATTTTAATGAAGAGGGACCAACTGCTATCCACCAAGTGTAAGTTTCCGTCTGCTTCTATCATGATATAAATGCTATGTACTGATGCAGGATTAGTGGACTTGTGTATTAAAATGTTTGTGGAGAGGGCGTATGTGGTGTTACATTTGGGATAGGAGGAGAGAATGATGCTAGAGTTTACCAACCAAAAGTATACCCACCTTTCATCAAAGTCTGTATTCATATTCGCAGTAGTAAAATGGATCTTTTTTGCCACTATTCACTTTGGATGTTACTTGAGGTGCATATGAAAAGATTATTGATAGTATTATTGTCAACCACTCAATTACTTTTTGACCTTTTTTTCGTTTGCTTTGTTAGCTTGATATGATTGATACTTGCACAAGGCTTTGCTAGAAAACTTATGGATTAATATTTGAATATTGGGTTTAAAGAGAAATGCAAATTGCATCATGGTTGTTTACAAAATCATTATAATTGCCTAATTTGGATTTGATGAGCTTTGAGGGAAGTCACAAGCTAATATAACATAACATTATTACTGGACCATCTCTTTCTTTTTCTTTCCTTTTCTCTTATTTAGCAAAGCTTCCTCCAACTTATATTATCTGTATGGTTATCTAACCCAAAATCCACTAGTTCAGTACGTTTAGAGAGAGCTGCTGTAAAAATCTAGGCAGTTTGAATTGAAGTTAATTTAAATTTCTTCAAATTTGTAACTCCATCCTCTTTATTATCAACAACCACCACCTACCTACCACCCACCTTCCCTTCTTCCCTTCCTACAACTATCTTCTTCTCTCCCTCCAATAAACCACCTTCTGCCTTTCTCATCAATTGGAAGACAGAAATGAATCTCTATTGATGTTGGTTCTTTGATTTTCATCAACCTGAATTTATTGAGCTCTATACTTCCTTTCAACGACATTGTTGATTACAATTTCACCTTTGATAGTACATATTTTCCGCACATCCCAAGATCGACTTCTGAGATCTCACATAACAAGACTTTACTCAACTTTGCACGAAACAAGGCATACTCTTACTTCTACCTTGGAGACTTGTGTGAGTTTTCTTGCTCTCTCACTCTCTCTCTCTCTCTCTCTCTCATTCTCTTGCTGTGTTTGAGGTTTCCTCTCTCTTTGCAATGTCTCTTCTTATTGCACTGCTGGTCTGTTTTAGCTACACTTGTGCCCAGAGTAGATTGATATCGATTCAATGTGATGCACTTCCTCAAAGGCTTAGACTCATGTTTTATCTGTATAAAGATAATAATGTGGCCACGTTCGGTCTCAAGCAACTTAGCCTTGATTCTTCTCAGCTCCGCTAATACTATTCACAGCGTTTAGTTACATTACAATGCCGCTGCCTCGCCCCGCAAGAAAGGCTACGGCCAAGGCCATAAAATCGAAATCGCCTATCAAGAAGAAGATTGTCAAGGCCAATAAGAAAGCTCCCCAGCCAGAGGCAATTAAGACTGTTGTGACGAATCCTGTTGATCGTATTTACAAGACTCTTACTCTTGGCAATGTTGACATCGAGGAGGGTTTGTGGATGGTGCGCAAACTTGGCGATGGTAAATACGAGGCTGTTAATCTCAATACTGTTGCGTTTGAAGATATTTCATCGGAGGAAAATGCCGTGAGAATGACTTCAGCCCCGGAAAACCTCGAAATTTTCAAGGTCAGCCAGAAGTCTTTGAATGACGTTACAGCAAAGTTGGATCGAGCTGTCTTTACTGCAAGTATGTACTTGACCTAAGTTCCAAAAACACACTTCACACAGACAGACTGACGTTGGGTTACAGGTGGAAAAGTCTTCCGATTCATCAAGCTTCCCATCGAGTTGCGATACAAAATTTACGACTTCGCACTGATTTTGCCTTCCGGTTCCACATTATTCCGCTCTCGTTATAGAGGTCGCCATACACCAAGGCTTGCCCTTGGCCTCCTTGCAACTTGCCGCTTCATCAACACAGAATGCATGCCATTCTTGTGGAAGAATACTTATAACATGAGTGCTCCCACCATAAAGGATTTTAAATTCAGCAAACAGACTTTGATTGAGAATGTCCGCCATATTAAATGCGCCTGGTCTGGTTACAGAAGTCAGGATCTACTTGTCTTCGGGATGATCGCTTCTTGTACAAAGCTGGAGACTTTGGAAATCGAATTGACGCCAAACTGTGTAGAAGCTGGCCCATACAACCGTCACAAAGTACAATATCTCCATCAAGAAGACAGCAGCATCCGCAAGTTTAGTAGGTCCAACGGTTTCGACAAGCTCATTAGTCTCCGTGACATAAAAAAGGTCATCGTATCGAGGAGATGGAAGATGGCACTCTCCAGTTTTGTGACCGAAGAAGAATTGAAAACTTTTGAGAAGTTTTTGATAGAGAAGTTGACGACGCCAGTAGCAGTAGTACCACCCATGGTAAGTTCACGTTCATGAGTACACTTGCATCAACTACCTTTCTAACCACATTCTAAGGTCTTCACTCCCCTATCTTCTACTCCAACAAGAAGGTCGACGAGGCTACAGAAGCTCAAGGGTTTCAAACCAATCAAATATGTGCCAGATCTAATTAGCGATGACGAGGAAGGCTTTTGGAACGAGGATGACTACGACGAGGTTGACAGAAACGCTATGTGAGAAAGGGACAGATTGAAACGAGGCATGCCTGGGAATACTTGTTTATGTTATCCGATATGGATTTATGAGGGTTCGATGCGCTGATATCTCGAGGAATTTCAGTTCATGTTTTCTGATATGGAGTTTTGGGGAATTCCTTACAGTGGAGGTCTACAAGCCAATATCGACAAGAATAATATGGTGTAGCAGGAACGTCAACTCCACTAGGTAAGGGGGAGAAATTTTGCAGTTTTTAAGGAAGGATTTCCTATTTGGTCATAGTCAATGTTATGGGAGCGAGCTAGATGGCAATGGCAATGGCACCAATAACGCACAATGTCAATAACTAGCTAGTCAAAAGGGCGAGAAAGCATCAGCCATGTTGCTGAACAGTACCAATAATAAGAGATAGTTACAGAACCTAGCCATCTTCTCCATGACTGATCCATTGATAGATATATACTCGAGTACCGGTATATGTATAGTCTCAAGTCAAAAATCTACCTACTCGTAATAATTAATGACAAGATTAAAACTGACCTAGGTACCTAGGTGATTGATTTTGGGGTATAATAAGTTAGCATGATGAGTCCGTGCGCATCCAACGGATTGAATAGCTTCAAGATTTCTACTCGAGTAGATTCATAAAACCAAACGTTTTCATTTCTATAAACCATATTTCAATAATATTCGTCCCACCACTGTGCCCGATTATAACATACAAAGATGTCAGTTGATGGACAATCGCCACGAAGAGGCTCCACATCCTCAGCCAATACACCAATTCTTCCGCCATTATCAGCATTTGCGCAAAAGCGCGCTCTGGAAGATGATCATCAACCTGCAGTCTCGTCACCACTCAATCCAGAATTCAAGGTCCAAAAGACTGGTGATGAAACACTAGGCGGAGTTCGCGAACGAGCTTCGAGGGCCAAAAAAGAATCGTTGAAGAAGAGGGAGTCAAAAGCTGGATCACTTGCGCCGGAAGGAAGTGCAAGAGGTACACCGGATCCAAAATCAATTTCTTCCAATAAGAAGAAAGCCGCGATCACTTGCATTACTCCTCTACGATACAAGATACCTCCACCGAAAATACCGGATTTTGAAGCTCCCCGTGGACCGACTCTCGTTCCTTCGCACACCAGGGTTGCGCCAGATGGCACTAAAATCCAATTTCACGAGACTACCGATCAGTAAGTTTAACACATGATTTGTAGAAACTCAGGCTTACAAAGACAGCGTGTATAACAAAAAAAACTTTCGATATACTCGCGGCATAGCAGATCCGACTTTTCCTTCGATTCTCTACTATCGACAAACAGAAACGGAACCTTTTGGTGCTCGATTAAGTTTTGAAGATTCAGCTCCTCATATGATGATGGACGAAACAGCGAGACATATTACAACTGACAAGGGGTTTAGAATGGCGAAGGCCAATGTTGGCATAAGGGAAGGTCGATGGTATTGGGAATGCAAGATTACAAGTGGTGTACCGAAGCCTAAACCAGGAGAGCCTGCGCAAGAGTCACATGGACATGTTCGTATGGGATTCGCACGAAGAGAAGCAGCTCAAGATGCACCGGTCGGATTCGATGCCTATAGTTACGGCATCCGGGATGTAGCTGGCCAAAAAGTATGGATGTCTCGGCCCAAAGACTTCTTCCCGGCAGGAGAATCGATACACGAAGGAGACGTTATTGGGCTGGAAATTAACCTGCCTTCCGAGAAGTTACATCAGAAAATCGTCGAAGGAAATTACAACCCAGCAGTTGATCTCACGGATGAATACGATGGTGGAATGGAACGAGCAGATATGATACGAGATCGAGTACCTATTCGCTTCAAAACTCACCTCTATTTCGAACAGATTGAGTATTCCACCTGTAAGGAATTAGAAGAACTCATGAACCCTTCACCAGTCATAACATCGGCCGGGGGTGTCTCATCTGCAAGTCAAGATCCCGGCCCAACTCACCCTGTACCCGCTCTTCGTACTCTCCCGCACTCATCCATCACGGTCTACAAAAATGGAAAGTTAGTCGGAACACCATTTACAGATCTCCTATCTTTCCTCCCACACGCCTCGAAACCACAACCCCAAGTCGGTGCCAGAGAAGGTCTAGATGATGGTATGCTTGGCTATTTCCCCGCCGTATCAGTCTTCCGCGGCGGCGCAGCAGAAGTTAATTTCGGTCCTCAATGGTGGTATCCTCCACCAGGTTCAAGCGCAGAAGACGATGATGTGGACATGGTGAATGATGATGAATCTTCTTCCGCCAAAATCAAAGCAGCCAGCGAGCGATACGATGAACAAATCGTAGAGGACATTCTCTACGATATTATCGACGAAGTCGATTTCTGGATCAGGGATGGAGGCGATAGTGGGAAAGGCAAAAAGAGGGATTTACAATTTGCGAATGGAGGGGCTGCGAATGGTGGGGGGCTGGCTGGTGGTGATGTGGGTGGAGAGATTAAGGAGTTGGTGCAGGATGATGAGTAGGGAGATGAGGCGGCTTTGTGTGTGGTATGTGGTATGTTGGCATAAGGATTTCTTAATTTATGGATATGCATGGATATAGCTACGGGCATGGAAATGGAAATGGAAATGGACATGGATGGCGTTGGCTCTTGGTGCTATGTAATCGAAAATGGGTATACTGGTTTGCTGGGCATATATTTCTTAAATGGCAATTGATGGGTAGGTGTTCGAAATGAAGTTGAGATTGTTGCACGGGAACGGCGAAAGGAAGATAGGGGGCGGGGGAAGGGAGGTTAGATGGATGGCAGAAGCTGGCAGAAGCTGAAGATAGTCATGGCCATGCTCCTAGAACTAATCTGGCTTGCCTGGGTGACTTCAAGTTGTCTTATATATACTTGATCTTCCCTTGTCTAATGGGATCGCTCGTGTTCCAGCCATATATTTGGGAATCTCATCTTTATATATGCTTGTGCCGATGATCTTGAGGTTAACCAATTGTTGTCGTTCGGATTGCTACTCATGCGGCCAGAAAGTCCACAACTCGAATTTGAAAAAGAAAACCCCCCAGGATATTCCTACCATGGTGGAATATATGCTAGCAACCCGAGTTGTGGACTTTCTGGAGGCATACCTAGTAGGTAAGTGCAAATGCACAGATCCCGGTGAGAATCGTTCTATGTTACAGTTATCCGCTTGGAAACGAAACATGAAGTGTTGTTGAATATTGAAATATTAATACCTTATCCGAGTACGGAACAAGGGCAAGAAGGGGGTGAACAAGGTCTTTTAAGCGAAATAAAGGTGGAAATAATACTACCAGCATGTGGCTTACAATGCAGGAACCCAGTTGGGAGTTTCAGGGAAAACCTTAATTGATCTTCAAATCAGTTTGAAATGATATTGACATCAACATCTTACAACCCCCAAAACTCAGTATATCTTGCTTTGTCCCAAGTATTAGCTGTAAAACTATAGCAGCTTCGAGGGGCAAACTGTGCCTTACCTCAGCCTCAAGTGGGGGTGTCCAGAAGATAAAAGCTCGGATAGGATTAAGATCAAGAAGTCTATCCGAGTACTGGTTGATGAAATTCATCACCTCTACCATCAACTTTCCTTTACTGCCTCAATTGAACGTTGTAATAAAGGCCCACGTCTATCCACAAACC
Organism: Sclerotinia borealis F-4128; assembly: GCA_000503235.1. NCBI lineage: Eukaryota > Fungi > Ascomycota > Leotiomycetes > Helotiales > Sclerotiniaceae > Sclerotinia > Sclerotinia borealis. Next base: position 13,296 of record KI628855.1, read on the forward strand.
TGCCCGTATATATCTTTTATTTTTTGGCATTTCCCCCTTATTAGTTCGGTCCTTACAGACTTTTGGTGTCAATCTACTCGAAAGGGGTCAAAGTCATCCTAACACTCAACTAATCTTGAGATATCAAGATATTCTTTCAGTTGGGTTGATCTTCTATCCTTGGAGTCTCCATTTGACATGGATAGCAAAACACCCAGACACCGTTCGTCTCCGTTGAATACGTATTCTGCTGCATACTTTTAGCAATCAGCTGATTGGAATACAGGAACTGCATGTGATGCATGCAAACGAATGAAGGTAAACATTTCCAAACGTCCCCTTGTTCTTCCACCTATCATATTACTTATGGTTATTAGATCAAATGCGAATGGGATCAAGAAGGAAAATGTAATCGTTGCCATGGACGGGAGATGGACTGCACCGTCACGACTAAGGAGCGGAAAAAGAGAGAGAAAAAGAAGTATGAAGCAATCCAAATTACAGCAACCGCATCTAACTAATGTACAGGGGTAATCATATCTCTCTCTTAGAAGATAGATTGAAGCGTATGGAGCATGTTATGACGAATTCGGGACTTAGCATGGATGCTTCTGGCATTGAGAGACAGCCATCAGAAGAGATAAATGATCAAGCTGCAATGTTTGAAAAATTCTCTTCACTCACTATAAGTAAGACTGGAAGGCAAGAATTTGTGGGCAAGTAAAGTTTTGGATCACGCTCAATAACTCTGTTATTAAACTTTATCAGGTGCCGCTTCTGGGTTTTCTATATTTTCTCCGCAAGGCCTTCAACTTATCAGCAAGATGACTGGAAACGACGAATTTAAAACTTTCAAGGCTGCTACAAAGCATACAAGATTGTACCAATACTCCATATCCCCGTCGTTATGGTATGCGATGCCTGATGAAAGACACAAACCTCTTCCACCCAAGGAAATTGCGGATCAGATTCTGGAATGTAGGTTCATCGACCATTTTTCATCATTACAAAATCATAATTCGTGTTCTCAGTTATCTTTGACAGGCTGATACCTTCATTTCCTCTATTCGACCGAAAGACTTTTATGGAACGGTACTCCCGCCAATATCCGGTCAAATGTTCAGAAGACCCTGCTTGGTACGCCTGCCTCAATGTCTGTTTTGCTCTTGCTTCCATTATACGCAAGGAAAATTTGCCTGGGAATTCACCTCCAAGTGCAAATTCTCATAGACCTGGAGGGCTGGAAAACTTGGCATGGTGGCGATGGCTTCGGAACGCAGCTAGTACCTTTGTTGACTTACAATTCGGACCGCCTTCCCTAACCGCCGTACAGGCAATGACTGGACTAGTAATTCTTACTCAATGTCTTTTCCTGCTTCAAAACGTATTAACGTCATGGTAGGCATTCATTCTAGACACACTCTCAGATCCAAACCCATGCTCTGTCGTATCAGCAGCAACGATTCGACTTGCACAAGCCATTGGACTTCATCGCAACATATGCTATTCTGGCCTTAGTGAGGCTGAAATAGAGCAAAGACGTAACGTCTTTTGGATTGCTGTCATGATTGAACGTGGAGTAGTAATTCGTCACGGTCGTCCATCGGTGATTCATGATGAAGATATAGGGGTTGACTTACCACCTGAAAGCCAATATCCGAAGAACGTCGACGGAAGATTTGTTACATTTCGCCATAATGCCACGTTATCGTTGCTTCACGGTCGAATATACAATAGACTATACTCCGCGAAATCATTTACAAAACCTAAAATGGAGAGATTAAAAATAATTGGAATGCTGGACGATGAACTTCAACAATGGTGTGAGACAATCCCAATTGAAGTTCGGCCAGGTCACCCTTTACAATGCAATGAACATCATATGGTTACAGTCGTTTGTATGCAGTGGGGCTATTACCAGTGTCTTAGTACCATTCATCGAGGGTCATTGTATTACGGCCCAGGATCTCTAGATCCGGATGATGATAGATCTCAAGGCGACTTCGATGCTACATTGAATCCACGTGTATACGCCAGTGTTGCGATCTGTGTTAATGCAGCAAGGAGAACAATCAATTTGCTGGAAGATTGTACAAGACTGTCAAGTCCATTGGAGGGGAATGTTTTACGGCAAGTGAGAAGTATACTCTGTGATTCAACGCACACTAATCTATAGGCTTTAGCATGTCTATTCACTACGCACTGTCAGCATGTGTTACGCTGTTTGCAAATATTCTCCATCATCCTCTTGATCCACAAGCACAATCTGATCTCCGATTGATGAACGATGTAGTATCATTTCTTTCTAGCTTCGAAGATCAAGGTTCGGCTGTCAGCAACCCAGCAGTACCAATATTTCAAGAAATCAATCGTGTCGCTGCAGAGCATGTCAAAAAGGCACAACATACAGCTCCAAAGTATAACAAAAGATCGCGAGCTAAATCCAGTAATATTGAAGACCCGAACACGGATAGCGATGAATCGGATGAAGAAGACTGTAACACGGACGACCCGGTTAGTATTAGGGCGGTTTCTGAGGTAAGAACCGTGATCAATCAATCGTGATGTATTGTCTAAGATGACCATGGAGAACTAATTGTCGTCCAGGTTCAATATTTAAAATCTCCAATATCACTTGCCAACTTTGCAGGAACTCAAGTGTCTTCCTTTCCTCCAGCACAATCACTATCCAATTTTCCGTCGGATATGCAGCCATTTAAATACAGTTCCTTGAGTCATAAGCCACAGAATATTCCCACATCTGTACATCAGACCTACAATACACAGTTAGCGGCACAAGATCCTCATCAATCTCCTCCCTATTACGATATAAATCCTCATACACAACACCACGCAAATTATCCCGGTCTAAATCATCAACAGCCACAAATTCATTCCTCGAATTACTACCGGCAAGATCCGCACCCCCCTTTACGTGGCCCTCACTTAGAACCAGAACCTCAATCTTATCTCTTACACCCTTATATACATACACTTCACCCCGCCACCGACTTTTATTCTCCTCCTTCAGACCAACACCAACACCGGAACATAACTCAAGATCACTCAAATCCAATTACAAATACAATCAGAAATTCTAACCCCAATCTTCAAGATCCAGTAGGTCAAGCGGAAGAATCTTTAATCTCGCAAGATGGAAGTTGGTTTTTCCCAATGATTAGTCCGTGGTCTTTTGGAGATAGGTCTGACATCAATTCAAATGGGATTCATGAGAATATTGTGGGTGAAGGAGAAGGAGGAGAACATGGATGGGGCGGCGTGGGGATATGATGGGGATAATGGGGTGGGGAGAGAATTCAAGTTGGGCGGTTGGGATGGTCATGGGTGATGGGGTTCGAGATTGTGATATCAATACATCATTGGATAGTTCTAAGGTTGAATTAGATTCAGATTCCTTGGTCGAAGTGAAGAGGGGTATGTAGATAGGATATTAGGGATGGATCACTGAGCTCACTATAGCTGTTAAGGTTATGCCTGTATGATTTTGACTGGAAGCGGGGGCGAAGGCGGAACGAGAGTTTAAACTACTTCGAGTATCTGTGCAGAGGGCTAATTTGATCGGACGTATGATCTTCGGATTTAAACCTACTCTGAAAACCGTGTGTCTGGTTAGAATAACGATACATTTCTGTTTTTACAATTTGTGTATAAATTACAATATTACTTTGCTGTAAGGGTCGTCATGATTATTATTGAGAGGGAATGATGCTGGCCCCGTATCCGTGCCCTTATTATTTTAGCTTATTTATATACTGTAGGAGGGCCTCACTCAGCATCAAACAATTAAAGCATCCCTCGTGGCGCAATTGGCTAGCGCGTTCGACTGTTACTTGAAGTTAATCAATCGCAGGTATCGAGAGGTTGGTGGTTCAAGCCCACCCGAGGGAGTTCACTTTTGCTATTTTAAAAACTCTTTTTGCCTTGAGTTGAGTTATACTTGCTGGGTAGGAGGGAGGGGACAAAATGGTTTGATGAGCTTTTTTTGCCCAGAAATCATGTTGGGACCCACACAACTTTATAAAAAGGTGGCTGTGCAAAAGGTGGCTTGAGCGCGAGACATTTGTGGTCGCAGTGTGGCGGTTTCAATTGAGTTGGATTGGATATCCTGGATATACTTCGTACTGAAAAGATGGAGGATTTGAAGATTGTGATAGGCCGATATATGTGCGCGCGCGAAGCAGGGAATGAACTGATCCCTGTTGGGTATGACGTGTGGCTGGAGTTGAATTTCTGGAGCTGATCAGTAAGTGAATAAAGAAAGCATGTGTTGCGCAAAGGAGTTATTAGACCTTGATTGTGGCCATGTTTGTAAATGATATTTGATATTTGATATCCGATATCTTTACTTCAAGTCTTTAACGGTTTTGCGAAATTTCACTCATTTGCAACAAGAATAAAGAAGATACCCATACAATAAGAAGACGAGAAGAATCGACGCAATCATGCTTGAATACTTCACTTATAAGAAAGTCAAGAAACACCAAGCTGATAAAAAAGAACGAGCTTCCAATTCCAACACTCCTCTTGCTTCTCCAAATCTAGGTTCTCTAACTTCTTCTTCACGTCCGCGTCCTTTAATCACGGTCAAAACTCCATCTGCTGAGTTGAGAAGAGGAGGAGCAAGTCCCATTCTTAATGAGGAAGATGAGTACTTCTTGCATAGATTTATAAGTGCGGAGGGAATTCCACCTCCCCTCCCGCAGAGAAAACCTGTGTTACCGCTTAGACCTAGTGAGAGGGGTATTGAGGGATTGGGAATGGAAATGGGGGGTGAGGCGGGGGAGTGGAAGGATAATGAGCTGCAGATGATTCTGAGGGAGGATGGAGATGGAAATGGAAATGGAGAGATGGCTGGAAAGGAGAATGAGCGTAAGGCGCAAGGGAAGGGAAAGGGAAAGGGAAAGGGAAAGGGAAAAGGAAAAGGAAAAGGAAAAGGAAAAGGAAAGATGGGTGATGATGGGGAGAAAGTAGATGAGAATGTCGAGAAAGCTGCGAAGAAATGGAAGAGTTTGAGTTTCTTGCACAAAGGCAAAAAGGCATGTTATTTCCAAATCTCAATTCTGCCATCAACCAACAGCTAACATCTCAATTCCAGGACAAGGAAACCAAAGACAAAAATACCGGTCTCCAACCCGACCCCAACATCTCCGACACCGAAGCTCAACGCGAACAAGACGATCTCACACGAGTCCTCGACGACCTCTCCCTAACCGCCTCCAACAACCGCGCCTTTTCTCTCTCCCCCGACTCCACCGTCCTCGTCCAAAAATTCACCCTCATCCTCAAAGATCTCATAAACGGCGTACCCACCGCCTACGATGACCTCGTCCACTTACTCGAAGATTCCCAAGGAACGCTCTCCAAATCCTACGATTCTCTCCCCTCCTTCCTCCAAAAACTCGTTACCCAACTCCCTTCCAAAATGACCAGCACTCTCGCTCCCGAACTCTTGGCTGTCGCTACCGAAGCCCAGGCACTCGGTGTTGCTAATGCGGCGAGTGCGGCGCAAACGGGCGGCATGGGCGCTGCGGCGAAAGCCCTGTTGACACCTTCGTCGCTCAAGGATCTCGTTACGAAACCTGGGGCTGTGGTGGGTATGTTGAAGGCGATTGTGAATGCGTTGAAATTGAGATGGCCGGCTTTTATGGGCACGAATGTTCTGTTGAGTTTGGCGCTGTTTGTGCTGTTGTTTGTTTTTTGGTATTGTTATAAGAGGGGGAAGGAGGTGAGGTTGGCGAGGGATGGGAGGGTGCTGGGAGAGGGGGAGAGGGATGGACTCACGCCTGGTGAGAGGGGAAGTAGAGGGTCGAGCTGGGAGAGTTCGAGGAGGGAGGGGCAGGGAGGCGGAAGTGGAGATGGTGATGGCTATAAAGCGAGGAGAGATGCGAGGCAGAGGGAGAAAGAAACTAGGAGGGAAGATGAGAGGAGTAGGAGTCGAAGGGGGGAGAAGGAGAGGAAATGATGGGAAGTGATGTGAAAGGGATGAAGCTTGGTTACGATGATATGATGGATACGATGGATACCCCCAATTTAATGATAATGAACTCTACCTTTTTTGTAATTTAGCTAGCTAGCATTTTGGATTGAACAATTGCGAATTCCTTCAATGAAAGTATACACAACAGAACTATCTAGCTAGGTATCTTACTACTCATATTTGTATACATGACATCCCATCCTTATACATAAGCACATTTGTCCCTGGCTAAAACGCCTACAATATACGTTTCTTTATCAATTAGTCAATCAATTAACCATCATGCCAGTATCTCTGCCATTATCCTGCGCGCTTCATGGGAAATGAAATTTGCATGCAAATAGCGTTTCTCTTTTTAGCTCAAGATAGCACGCTCAGCTCAATTCTCTCTCTCTCTCTCTCTCTCTCTCTCAAGTAACCTTGCTGCTTTCACAAAGCTTCAATAGCTCTCAAAAGACAGTCCAGACCTCTCTCACTGATCCCGCTTTCTTCGCTTTCAACCTCTCCCTTTCTCCCCTTCCCCTTAACCCCCGCCTCCCTCAAACACCAGGCTACATCACTCAGTACCCCCAACGGCAAATAAGTTCCCTTCTCCCCCCTCGCCCTCTCCAAACTCTCCCCAAGCCTACTAGTATATTCCCATTCCTTAGCCGCCACCTCCGCTCTATCAACCACTTTGCTAGGGATCCCACACATACTCGCGCAATGCATACCGAAACTACCTTCCGCCACTCCATTCTCTAATTTATACAAAAATAATACGCGTCTGGATTCATTGTCGACTTCGATTGCCATACGCTTATTGATGACTTCAGGGTGGGAATCAAATTCGAGGGCTAGAGAATGGTAATGCGTGGCAAAGAAACCGATACATCCAATATGAGACGCGACGTGATGAAGCACGGCTTGAGCTACAGACACGCCGTCGTAACTACTGGTGCCCCGACCGAGTTCATCGAGGATGACGAGTGAGCGGGGGGTAGCTTCGGATAGAATCTTTTTGGTTTCTGAGAGCTCGACGAAGAAGGTGGATTGGGCAGCGAAGATATTGTCGTTGGCGCCTAGGCGGGACATGATGCGGTCAACGGGAGTGAGTGTTGCGGATTTGGCGGGCACATAACAGCCTAGCTGGGCCATTATTACTGCGACGCAGGTCTGAAGTATAATATTAGCATAATTATTGTGTCTGAAATGGTGAAAGACATACCATTCGTAGTATTGTGGACTTTCCGGCTGCATTAGCACCAGTGAGAAGATTGATATTAGCTGACTTGCCACCGAGCTGGACGTCGTTGGGAATAAAGTCCGTCACATTTGGTAAAACACAAGGATGTCGGAGTTCCTCAAAATCAATCACACTTCGTTCCGAGTCGACGAATTTGGGTCTACAAGACGGGGTACCGAGGGCTGAGGATGCAGCAGCAAGACTGACAAGACAGTCGAGTTGAGCAACGACCTTAACGGCTTGAAGCCATGTCTCGTAATCTTCATCAAAACGTGCGTAGAATCTGCTAGCTACTTCCTTGACGATTTGGCCATGCGTTTCTTGAGTTTCTTGAAGATCTCGGATGATATTGGTGAGTTCAGGAAAGTAGTAACGCTTGAAGCCGGCTGCAGAAGACGTCATCTTCCAATCTTTGGGCACTTTGATCGCGGTTGGGACTTGTAATTGATAAATCTCCTTTCCGATGTTCTTGAACTCGATCTTCTTTGAATCGAATTTCTTCTGATATTGCTTCAATAAGGATGCAAGCTCTTGGTGGATTTCCTCGATACGATCTTGACTGGCATCAAAAGCTTCTTCGACTCCCCTTTCAGGAACGAGTATCTTGTGTTGTTTTGCCTTTTCTCTGTCAAATGCTTTCTTCCACCATTGCAGAGGTTCGGCGAGATCAGGTATCGTCGCAACCAAACGATTGAAGATACCATCACCACCATTATATTTGCCCAGGATCTCCTTTTGAATATACTCGATTTGCTCATATCCCTCTAGTACCTTGAGAAAATCCTCAGGTCTGCATGATCCAGCATGTATGCGAGAAATCAAACGTTCCAAATCAGGCATTGTAGCTGTTGAAGACTTGAATGAATTACTCAACTTATCATCGCTGTTGAGTAATTCCACAGCATCAAGGCGTTCGTTGATCCTCTCAATATCGGACAGAGGATGCGACACCCATTGTCGAAACAATCGCTTTCCAAACGGTGTAGTGCAACGATCGAGAAGTGTGTATAGAGTACCATCTGAATTTCCATCGAATGTATTGGAGAAGATCTCGAGGTTGATAAGAGTCTGGCCATCAAGCACAAGAGTTGTACCTTTTTGGATAGGGCTGTACCATGTGAAGTTGCCTTGTGTGAGAAGGGGTTTCTCAAGCTGAAGCAATTTCAAGTACTGGAAAAGAGCTCCGAAGGCGGATATTAATAAATCGTTATCTCTTGCTTTTTCAAGCTCTTCAGGCCAGATTTCTTTCCCACCATCTACTGAAGTAAAGTATCCGCCGTAGTCTAATTCTCTGCGGGTCACCTCGGCGCTCAGAAATTCCTTTCCAGGTTTCAAATAATTCCAAACAGTTGTTGGGCCAGTGTTGTTTTTTAAAATACGAAGCACCTTGGTCGAAACGCATGACTTTTCGAGTAACAATTCTTGGGGACGGGTTTGAGCGACAAACGTCTCAAACTTGGTCAAATCAACATCATCAGTAAACTCCGTAAGAAAGAATTGACCAGTTGACGTGTCGACAAATGATATACCAAATGCTGGTAACTCATCATCCGTAAAAGATTCTTTGATAGCCACACAGTAGGTTGCCGAATCACCTTGTAAAATACCACCCTCAACCAAGGTACCAGCGGTGAGAATATATGATAGTTCTCGGTGAATGATTTTATCAGGTTTCTTGCCTTTGCTTGAGGGGCCTGCACTATCTTCCCGTTCGCGCATTTCCTTTGCCAACGCTGATTCTTTCTGATCACCAACGGCAACTTTATGTCCTTTGGCAAGGAATTGGCTTGACCAATGCTGTAACGACATTTCCGGTACGCCGACCATTGACATATTAACACGGTCTGTAAGTTTCAAATCGAATGTCTGATGCCCAATAGTAGCATCCCTCTCATATAATTCGTAGAACTTGCCCTTCTTGAAGAAAAGAATGGTGTCCCAGCACTTTTGCTTTATTTCCCAATATTGCTTCTCGAAGGGTGTGAAGTTGCTAAACGCCATTGGAGGAATATACAGCGTACGCGGGTCATGATCAGGATGTCCAGGAGGATTGCGGTCGATGTCCCGTTCATTCGATAGCCACTCATATCGTTGATCTGGGTCGGTTTTGGATGCCTTCTCTTTAAACTTCTTCCCATTTGAATTAGGAGTTCGTGGAATGCTCGAAGGTTTGGACTGCAGGGGCTGAAGGTTTTCCGGGTCGTATTTCCATTGTTGAGCTGTTGAAGCTTCTGGTATTTGCATGTCCTCATCGTCATCAAAGGGATGGGGCGGCGATATGTTGGACCGCTTTCGAGACTCTATTGTGGATGCTGGACGCTTTCTCTTTTTAGAAGATTTGCTTGGACCATCATAATCGTCGTCGACAACGAAATCATCCATTTCATCTATTACTGTGAGCTATTGTGATTAAGAATTCGGCATGGTAGACTCACCATCATCATCATCAGCACCATCTAAACCCCCAACAAATTTATCATCTTCGTCATCGTCACTTTCAATCATTGGCTTTTTTCCCTTTCTTCTTAAAGTGTTTCTCGGAGTTGCAACTTCATCGTCGTCTTCCGATTCGGCATAGCTGACTATCTTCTTCGCCGCCTAATGAATGAATTATTAGCCTACGCTGACGGGCATATACAGGAGAGAAGTATATACCTTTCGTGAAGGGCTGCTTGCTAGAACTAAACTATTGATATCTACAATCTGCTCAGAAACACTTTTAGCAGGTGCCGGAGGCGATGACGAGCAATTGTCTACCTCTGTTGGAATCCCGCCGTTTTCATTTTCTTGTGAGCTTGCTGGTTCAATGTTGTCGCTACTTGGAACTGGAGTTGTGCTCTTTTGAACGGACTTTTTGAACTGGGGTCTCTTCACGGTGCTGTTGGATTTTGGTGTAGACTTTGTACTATTTGCAGAGCCATTGGGTTGTAAGACACCACCGGATGAGTCTGTGGAAGGGTTTGGAGTGGGAGTAGCGGCAGGTTTTTTCGAGAAGAATCCGAGAATTGATGCTTGATTCTTGCTCGATCCTACACTTGAGTTTTGTTTCTTCAGGCTTGGGGGAGGGCGAGCCGGCGTTGTCTCGTTTCCTCCATTTTTTACCATATTGAACTGAAATTATTGCGTCAGGCTATTTAAAAATAAGATAAGCGTCGACGAAAGAAAACACGTATTGAGAAGGGTTTTGTGTTTATGAAATAAAAAAGCAACCCTTTGGATCGCTCAAACTGAAAGCGATAGGGAGAAGACGCGCAACGCGGGTTGGCGCGTCAAACCGCGAAAGTAAGCACGTGCCAACTTTTAATCATCAACTTCCAAATGCCGGTACCTAGGTAGTGTCGAGACAATTATTCACTTGATGATGCTAGTAGTACATCAGGGATTTATTTACTCATGGGCGCAGCGGTTCATCCCTTTGTCCTACACTCGATATCATACTTTGGTCTTCAACCTTTTCTCAAGAACTTTCATCCTTTCGTCTTAGCTTTCTTCGATAAGATTCACCCAAAGTTTCCATGTCAAAGCATCAGTTTGGAATATTCACTACATCTCATATTCACTGATATGCAATCAATCTTTAGTAGGAAGCCAGAATCCAAAGTTTACCTCTGATCAACATGAGAGAGGATATAATCGAATATTAACTCTTCCCACATCACGAGAAAGTTTCATGAAATCGAAAATACATTTGGCTGTCACTCAATGCTTTAGTGGATGTGCACATATAGGTACTGGGCACATCATCGCAGCACTAGGATCGTGGAGACTAATCACAGAGAAAGCTTGTTCCTTGGTTAGGATAGGCCTAGAAGAAATGACATGCACGATAGGCATAGGAAAATGCGATGGATAGATGGATAATTATAAAATTCTTATTCTGTCTAAAATACAACCTGTTCGGACTTCCATCTATTTGATCTTCCTCTCCCTAACCATCAAACTCACCAAGAACGCCAGTCCAGATAACCCCACACTCACCCTATGACTCGCCCCTAAACTCCTCACATAGGCTTCTATTACCTTTATCTTCACATCTCCATGCAAGTCTTTCACGCTCCCTACATCATCCATCACTTTTTCTACCACACTTTCATCCAATCCTAAACCTCCAAGAGCTTTTCCCAAAGCACTGATTTGGACTCCAGCGCACAGGGCAACGCCAACAACCATACCGATACTAGACATTAGATACATGCCTGCGGTTGCCACTCCCATTTCTTTTTTCTGGACAGAAACTGTGAGGGCGATAAAAGTGCAAGCGGCTGTTATTCCGAGACCGAAGCCGCCTGGAAATATAGAGAGAGAGGAGGCGAGAGAAATAGGGTTGCTATGCCATGTTGTGAGAAGGATCGTGTATGAGAAGATGGATGAGAGGGTAGACAGAGTTAGGAGGTATTTGTAATGGCCCGTACTGAAGGTTGTTAGTATGTATGCTAAATTTGCAATGACATCGTAGGAGTGATTGAATGGGCAAGAAACGAACCGAGTGATTAGCCAGCCGGCGAGAAGCCCTCCTACCGTGTTACCAAACACAGCAGGGAAGAGATGAAGTCCTGCCGTAGTATTCGAGCTGCCTTGCGTTACGCGAAAGTAGAGTGGGACGGAATACATCATCTTTGTGAGGTTAGTGACGAGCACATTGCACATAGGAGACATGGAAGATCTTACGCCAACTTGTGCACCAAGCTGCAATGCATTGATAGCATACGATGCTGCTACATCTCGTTGAATTGCGAGAGCGGGCGGGAATACGGGCTCAGCAGCGACTTTGACCTCGTAGGTCACGAATACAGCACCAAACACAACGGACCCTAATAATAGCCCTACGACGGTAGGATGAGACCAAGGTAATGCTTGACCTCCAAGACTGAGTGCGCCAAGAAAAGTTGCAATAGTTCCAGTCAGCATGAAAGCTCCAACAAAATCAATTCGTCGAAGTCTTGAAGGCCCATCTTTGGCCTGAATGGGCTCGTCAGATGACGAGCGAGCTGGAAGTTTGTATGCTACCAGAGCAATAGCGAAAAGCATCAGAGGTCCTTGTCCGATGAATGACCTGCCATTATGTGGTTAGAAATCGAATATAGCCGGATATTGTAATTCAAATTGGAATATATACCAACGCCATCCTATCGTGTCTGCAAGCAATCCGCCCAGGGGGCCACCAATACTCCTCCCAATTGTCCCAACGACATTAACATAACTCCTCCATGCGGCGACATGAATGAGAGGTACAAGATCTGGGTACGTTAGGAAGGGATTGGGAAGACTCAGATATAAGTATTATCACTCACCAACGATCAGAACAGAGACCATGACGCTCATACCCGCACCTCCAGTACCAGCCACTACTCTGCCCATTACAGTTTGCCACATTGTTTGGGAAAGTCCCCTGTCAAAAGATCAGTACGGCCTTTTTTGACCTTCGAAACCACTCACGTTAAAACACATCCAATCACAAAGAATCCATACGAAAACAAAAGAACCGGTTTTCGTCCATATATATCACTAATTTTGCCGGTAAGTGGCTGAACAGCACACATAGCCAAAGAATAGCTAGTCGTTAACCAGCTGGCGTCGCCGAGCGCCCGGAACTCAGAAGCAATGGTGCCATACGTTGCAAGAATAAGCGTGCCATCTGCATATGATATGAAAACACCTGGAAAATGTAAGCACAGAGAAAGTCAATGACGGACATGTGAGAACTTACCAACCAGCAAAAGACTTATTATAATAGCAGCACCCTTTGTGACTTTCCCAGGCGATTCGTCTTCGATCTGAGGATCATTTTGGGCGGATTCTATGTCTGGAAAAGTTGCGATTGACTTATAATCTGGAGTTGAGGCGGCTGTGACTGGCGAGAGTAATGAATCTGTTTCCGAGTACGACTTTATCGAACCCGCATCTCTGGATGAAGCTTGAATCGAACCATCTCTATGAATGGTATCTCTCTCATGCGCTGCCATATTTCAGTGCCCAATGTTATCTTCAACAGTCAATTGTTTCCAAAGTTTCAAGCAGCGACGGTTGTCAAATTTGGCAAGGGATTTCAAAACTGCCCAGTCTGGCCACCAATGTTTTGTTTCGAGGGCATTGACTCAAAGCCACCCGTGCCGTCAGCATGCAGGTCCAGGTTGCCGTTCCTGATTGGGATGAAGATTTGAAAAGCTCATCATTTTGTCTAAAATCCCACCATCCTAGATACTGGATATTTAATCTCGCATATGGCGGCAGGCCCCCTCAAAAACCATGAGGAAACTGTAAGTAGGTTGTAATCTTTATCGCATGGCACTGACGACAGGCTTGAAAAGGCGGAACTCCCCTGTAGAGTGAACCCTGAAGCCCCGCAATTGAATGGTGAAAATAGGCACAGATCTCACGCCATACACTAACTCAAGGCTGCTTTAGCATTTGTATGGCTGGCACAGATTAACTTTGTTACTTTGTAAATCTTCCTTCCTCATTTTCTATGACAGAAATGAATTTGAGACTTCAAAAACAGCGACGACAATGTTTGCCTATGCTCACTCCCGGTACCGGTACAGATGAAAACTGCAAAACTAGGTACTCCATAGTGAAGCGTGGAATGGAATGTGGACCAGTTCAATCATCGCAGATTCAACCGCATCTGATCACATTCAAATGGCTAACTTCATCTCAAAACCATCAATTGGAGCTATCGATGAGTTCTCGTCTGAAATATACTGTACACGAGAATTGAAGACTAAATACGATACTGAGGGAACAGATTTAGCATGAAATCTCCGTTGACGTTTGCTCTAGGACTTGCTACACTTTCTGCTGCCACGCAAGCTCCAATTGGACAGAAGAATGATGGAAGACCAAACATAGTCCTTGTTTTGACAGATGATCAGGATCTGCATATGCAGTCAGTCGATTATATGCCCTTGCTGAAGAAGTATATAATCGATCAAGGAACCTTTTTCAAGCGGCATTATTGTACAACTGCGATATGTTGTCCTTCGAGAGTCACATTATGGACCGGCAGAAATGCCCATAATACAAATGTCACAGATGTAGTGCCTCCTTATGGTCAGTGTTTATTTCTTCTCGGGTAACTTGGAAGCTGATGTACTAGATTAGGTGGATATCAGAAATTCATTGAGCAGGGTTTCAATGATGCCTATCTCCCAGTATGGCTTCAGGATGCTGGGTACAGCACCTTCTATACCGGGAAACTTTTTAATCATCACACTGTGAGTAATTGGAACAGTCCTCATCCTGCTGGATGGACTTCATCCGATTTCCTTCTGGATCCTTTCACATACCAATATTACAATTCCACATTTCAAAGGAATGAGCATCCGCCTGTCAGCCACGAAGGCGAGTATTCAACAGACGTCCTTGCTCAGAAGGCGTATGGATTGCTCGATGAAGGAGTGCAATCCGGAAAACCGTTCTTCGTAGTCGCAGCGCCAATTGCTCCTCATGCAAATGTTGACCCAGCTGCATTCAAGCCTGGGGAGGGCATTCTGATGACTACTCCTCTTCCTGCTGAGAGACACAAACACTTATTTCCTGGCGCAAAAGTTCCCAGAAACGCCAATTTTAATCCAGACAAGGTAAGTCAAGTTTTTATTGAAGAATTTCAAGCTAATTCTGTGATATAGCCAAGCGGAGCCTCATGGGTAAAGCATCTAGATCAGCTCACGGATGAAGTTATAGCGTATAACGACGAATTCTACCGGGCTCGTCTTCAAACCCTCCAAGCGGTGGACGAACTTATTGAAGGTCTTGTCACTCGTCTAACAGGTTATGGCATCCTAGACAATACCTTCTTCTTGTTCTCCACTGATAACGGCTATCATATATCTCAACATCGTCTTGCTCCAGGAAAAGAATGTGGCTTTGAGGAAGACATCAATATTCCTCTCGTCATCCGTGGTCCTGGAGTTCCACAAGGAGAAGAAACAAGTATTGTGACCGCACACACAGATCTTGCTCCTACGATTCTTAAGATTGCAAATGGCGATTGGAAGAGAAAAGACTTGGACGGAAGCGTGATCCCTCTCGATCCACAAGGACTCAAGAATTCCGAGACAACCAGACAGGAACACGTGAATGTCGAGTTCTGGGGACAAGCACTCCCAGAAGGTATTCATGGATTTTCACTGGACGACGGGAAAATGGTCTACTATGGTCTGAATAATACCTACAAAGCTCTACGTATAATCAGCGATAGTCACAACCTCTACTACTCAGTCTGGTGTACCAATGAGCACGAGCTCTACGATCTTACTATCGATCCTTATCAAACCAACAACATTTATCCTTCCTCAATCGATGCCATAAGCCCCTCACCCACGCAAAGCAAGCTCGATATACCAAAGCTCATTCCCCGCCTTGACGCTCTCCTCATGGTCACAAAATCTTGTAAAGGTCACACGTGCGTACAACCCTGGTCAGTATTACACCCGGCTGGAAATGTAAGAACACTCAATGATGCTTTATCTCCTCAATTTGATATCTTCTATGCGGAAGAAATGGCAGAACGGATAGTTAAGTATGATAAGTGCGAATTGGGGTATATCGTAGATAGTGAGGGACCACAGGAAGTGATTGCTTTTGAAGAGGATGGGGCCAAGTGGGAATTGTAGGGCTACCGTTCAACGTAAGCACATCTTGTGCTATGTGTGGTATTATGCTAAATGGATCAGGATATACAAGGTGTTAGAATTTAGAAATAATCGCTCAAAATTAACTCATAATTCATGTGTCTTTTCCCGGGATGTCGTGAAGACTAGACAGTCTAGACTACATCTGACTCTGGTATTTACAGTACTCCCTTCCTATACTTGTCATTGTATGATTCATCCAGCCAAGATCACAACAACAACAACCACCACCACCATCGCCACAACCACGACCATATCCCTCCTGAGCCCCCTGACCTAGGAAGTTGCACAGTCAAGTGATACACCTCTGGTTTAGGCCAATGCCACGGATCCTCATCATTCCAAAACCAAAACCACCCAGGTGTATACCACCAAAGCGCAAGCCCTCCCAGCAGCCAAACCACCCACAGCCCAATCAAGCCACAAAACCACTGTCGCCATATCAAACAATTGGGACAACTACAATAATGACCAGACAAAACAGTTTTCAAACGATCCCTCTTGGCCCTCTCGCGCACAAGCTCAATGTGATCCTCGGAAACCCCCGAAAATGCAAACCACCCTCGAAAAAATAGGGGGCCAGGTACATCGGGTGATTTCTTACCCGTGGGATCGGGCGTGATGCGCGTGGGTAGTCGGTGCCCGCATTTGTAGTGGATTTCGACGAGTATGTCTTTGGAAATTGGGGTTCTGGGACTGGGTACCGAGATCGCGGTGAGGGGGGTGGACCCTGCCAGTTCCAGGTCCAGAATTTAAAAAAGCTGGGGTCAGATCTGGTGTAGGCTCTTGCTTTGGCGAGGTTGAGGGGGCTGGGCTTGGTTTTGGTTCTGGAATTGGTTCTGAGTGGAAGGCGTGCGTTTCCGGCGGGACGGGTGGAGGAGGAGAAGGGGGTTGGCCTGGGGGGTGGTTGGGGGAATAGACGGCGGATTCTCTCTTCTTCTGCTTTTTCTGTTTCGATAGCTCTTCGGGCCCTTTTCTTGCTTAATGCCTTGCGTCTGGTGACGATGTACTTCCCGAGTGCTATTTCTTCTTCGCTTTCAGATTCTGTGTCGGCGGATGGAGTGCTGGATTTTACGGATTCGGGAAATGTTCCTGGAGGTAGAGTGTTTCTTCCTGAGGGTGAAGTGGGCGCCCCTGGGGGTGGAGGGGGTCGAGAAGGTGGAAGAGGTGGTGATATTGCTCCTGAGGGCTGGTGGAACACTTTTGGTAGAGGGGGTGGAGAGACAGATCGTACAGATTCGGGAAATGATCCTGGAGGTGGGATGTTCCATCTTGGGGGTGAAATAGCCGTTTGTAAGGATGAAGCTGCCGCTCTTAGAGGTTGACGAGACAATCTTGGTGGTGAAGCAGGCCTTCCCAAGGATGAAGCGGCCGATCCTCGGGATTGACGAGACACTCTTGGGGATGAAGGAATTGTTCCCAAAGGCATACGATATGTAGACGGAGGTGGAGGATACGATCTTATAGGTGGAGGAGCCGATCGTGAGGATTGAGACAATCGACTCTTTCTTTTCTCCTCCTCCTCCTCCTCTTCCTCTTCAACTGTGGCTTTTTGTTTGTCTTTACCCTTGTCCTTGCGCCTCATTATGGTGATTTCTTCTCGTTTTGGTTTTTCTTTATCTTTACTTTTCTCTGCTAGCTGCTGAGATATCCTGGCTAGGGGACTCGTTCGTTCTTTCGAAGACCCTGATCCTTCCGATTTATGCTCTGTTGAAGTCAATTGTGTAGAAGTCGGTTGCTTTGAAGTCTTTTCTGTCGAAGCCATTCCCGACGACATCTTTTCCGTCGACATATCTTCCCCCAAACTCCCCTTCATCCAAGTCCCCTTCCTCAAACCCCCAATAGTTTCAGGCACCCCTTCGTCACCTCCCACTGAACTCTTTCCCATCGAACTCTGTCCCTCGCTCTCCGACGATTTAACCCACGACGTCTGCTCAATCCCCTTTTCAATTCGTTCTTGATAATCTCTAAATACACCTGACGATGTAGGACTAGCTGGTTCTGGACTGCCTGTTTGTTGTGCTTTCTTGGATGAGGGGCGCATTCCTAGTGTACTCATGTTGTGGGGTGATGTGTTGTGATGTGATATGATGGCGTTCGCGAGAAATTGGGAGTTTGAAATTTGTGAGTGTGAGTGTGATTGTGAGTATGCTGTGCTATACTGTGCTGTGATATACAGTATCTTGATATATATCAATCAACAATCGTAACTGTGATGACACCAGAGAGGAGAGCTTGATATGATATCAAAATAATGAGATATGGAAACTTCTCTTCTCTTCTCTTCTC
>KI628856.1:0-18764 GCA_000503235.1 Sclerotinia borealis F-4128
TTAATCACTTATAAGTTTTGGAATATTTAGAAGATTTATACAATTTATTATACTCGAGTCCTACTAATTCAAGTTCTAGATGCTTATTTATAGACTAGTTATTTCTACTATTCGTATAGTAGTAGCAATAGTAATATAAGTAATTATCAAGGATTAAGTAATTAAATGAATTAGTAAATAAGCGATCAAGATATCAAGTTCATAAGCGAACTTTAAATATAATATTATGAGAAGTATAAGAATGCCAGTGTGGATTATATTAAGAGAGATAATCTAAGCTATACTACTATGCGTATATGGAAACAGAGAATACGCTAGTGTTAAGTGTAAGCGAGGGAGCCTTATATACCCGAGGTATATGCGTATATATACGTCTTTCTAACAAATATAGTACGATTAGACTTACTCGCAGTGACTCACCTCGCTTACGCGAATTAATTTTCTAATACTAGTAGATGGAAATGGATAATGTATTACTCGTAATGTTTATAAAATAGTATGATAATCATTCATTAAGCATATTACATTACTTGTAACTTCATCTCATTCTCATTTCAATTCGCTTATAAATTCCCACCGAACGCTAAACCCCGAGTCTTCGATTATAGCTTGCATATTATTTGTTCTATTCGTATTTTTACAATTCCTATACAACTCCGTTCTATTCCATTCTTTTCTGAACCCATAAACCCATCCTATATAAACACTATCATAAACATTATACTCGTATATATTTTCCATCCTCTCCCCTCCTCCCCCCCTATCTCGACATAGCACTAACCGGACTTATCAAACCCACCAAACCCACCGCACTAACCAAACTCACCACCCCCTCCCCACCCCCAAGTAACCCCCTAATCCTCCTCTCCGCCTCCCTAACCTCCGCACTATCATCCACCCCCCCCATCGGACTTCTGAAGCTTTGAACTAGCGACACCGGTACCCTAGGTGAAACCGAATTTGATAGTTGAGAAAAATATGTTGGCGGAGATTGATATATTGACGACGAAGTACGAGTATGATACGAAGGAACTGGATATGTCATTACAGAATTCGAAAACACGACGCCATCCGGCCCTGCTGTTTGGATTGAGTTATTTCTCTCAGGATAAGAAGCAGAAGTTTGATGAGTCACCCCAAAGCCCGAACCCGAACCCAAGCCCGAGTCCGTATCTACCAATGAATTACCCCTCGATATTGTAATAACTTTTGCCGATCCCCTCAGAGCCGACGAATTTGGTTGTGGCGGTATTTGCACTTCTTTTTCTCGGTATATAGGGGTTCTAAAGCTAGAAGGAGAAGAAGGACAACGTTGGTGTTGGCGATCAAAATATGATGATAAAGCTGACGAGGAAGGAACTTCAGAATTTTCTGTTGTGATGGCTCTAGTGTCAATAGATGAGATACGTGGATAAGAGTGATATGAATGTGTAGCATTAGCATTAGAAGGAGGTTTAATGTCTGAGTTGTGTTTGTTGAATGTAGGGTCAGGACCCACAGCCAAAAAGATGACTTCGCGACCCGAGTGACGTTGTGGTGGAGGGAAATTAGTTGGTGATTTATCGGTTGCTATAGTAGGTGGTAGTATCATGGGTGTGTGAAATGATTTGCTCATGTTCCCACTCATCGTTTCGTCGGGAGCTATGTTTCGCTGCGAAGCAGGTTTCAATGTACCGGGGCCTTCATAGCCTGGTAGTTCGGCGACACTACCCCTTGGACGTTTCGCTTTTAGACGATGCCAGAAATGGTTAGATCGGTTTTTCAAAGTGGAAGTTGTGGTGTCCATCCAGGTATTGGGATGAGTGGGTGGTGGTGGGAATAATGAAAGAATGGACTCGTCTGGGTCAGACTTTTCGGACAGTGAATGTCGGCGTCGATATCGAAGAAGGAAGAACAGGACAATACCGAGCATAATCGCAACACTTAGAGCGACAGGAACGACGATAATGATTCTCTCGTGGGCAATGGTTGTGAATGTTGGAAGCTGTGTTGGAGTTTCAGTTATGGGTTGAGGTGAAATAGTAGGTGTTGGGGTAGAGATGATGGTTGTCACGGTAGGTAACGAGGAAGTAGTCGAAGATATTGTAGGCGTCAAAGGAATAGTTGTAACAACAACACCATCGGTTGGATTATGAATTACTCCCGAAGTTGTGATTTGTGCGGACGACAATAAGTATACTTTGTCCAAACCGGAGGATACTTGATCCTGCGATTCATCTCGAATGACAGAATCTGGTCCATCTGTGGTGTCACATGCGGCATTTGCAGCTTTGATGGAAGGGGTAAAATCATTGCCCGTCATGTTTGTGAGGGAAAAGCGGGGAGAAAAATTGATGAGGGTCGGAATAGAGGTTGTGTGATAGTTGGAAGTATTGAGAGGATTCGATTGAATACCGAAGAAACTTAAAGGAGTCAGAATAACTGCTTTGATGGGTACGAACGTTGTCACTTACTAGGAATTGTTCGCATTAGGTCCGATGTTTGAGTTTAGATGTATAGTTGTGTTGTAAGTTCCGATTGGAACCACCCATTCATTCAACATTGTCTATGCAAACATCAGTAAGCCATGATAGCTCTTAAGGGACGAACAAATTAGTAACATACCATAACACTATTACTTCCAGTAAACAAAACCAACAAATGACTACTCATCTCTTGAATCAAAAGAGCATCACCATTCTCTTTCCACCAGAGAGTAACATCTCCAGAACCCAAAACGGCCCCCGCCCATGGCCATGTGAAAACCACATCTGCGTTTATACACCTCAGAAACAAGCCAAGCACGAGAAGAGAAACCAGACGTCGCATCTTCAGGTAAGGTGAGGTCTTCTTTGATACTACAAGTATGCATTTTCGAAGGAAGACTTTTGACCCAAAGGAATCAAAGATAGAATCAAAGCAAAAAACTCACGTATGTTTGTGGACATGAGATCTTTTTAATCAATATCCCCATGAAAGACTCGTATATCATACAACAGTAGATGTATGTGTGTAGAATGAACGGACAGTACCACACCACCACAGATACTACCACACTAAATAAGAAATAGAAACAATTGTACCGACCGAGAAGGCAGTAGATAGCAATTTTCGATGCTGTTCCATAAATACATTTGTATATACTGTACTGACAGCTGTGCCGCTCAACCTCGTCAAACTTCAGAATCTTTACAGTATTCTTCGGACCGAGGCAACTGCGCCTCTTCCCGCCGCTAATGTCGTCAGATTAAACTGCATATTATTGAAAGTAACGTAAGAATTATAAATATACATATCAATCAGAGTTGGTTGTTTGTGGGTGGAGAAAAGGTATTGCCATTATGAAGATCAGTAACTTCATCTAGGCTTTCTCTTACTTAAGAACCTCGCAATCCATATTACTGCAATGAACTCTCGCAGCTTTGCAATCCTTACATTGCATCACGAAAGCGTGATATACTTTACGAGTACAAATGCATTTAAAAGAAGATTCTAAGCTAAGGTATTATTGAAATCGATGTGCAAGTAATTGAATGAGAGCGAAGGATTGAAAATGTTGCATAGCTGCGCTGCAATATTCAAAGGAAATCCTTCGCTGTAACCTGGTTTCTAGGGATTATATATTTTCATGGGCTTGAGTAGTACAATTAACCGGGGAACGAGATTCAAGTACAAGTATATCTCATCCAGGCATCCAGCATTCATCAAACACGGGACGTAAGAGATTCGGAAGACATACGCGCACGATGTTAAGATCGTCTTCTACGCGGTATGAGATGAACAGTGGCTCATTTGGCTGACTTGAAAAGTTTATTGCAGGTATACTGTATGAAGATGGTGTTTTGTTTGCTTACGAGTACAAGATGAGCAGAGATGTAATTCTTGATCATAAAGAACTTGTTTAAAGAAGTAAAGAATTAGCGAAATCCTCCCCATATCTCCATATAGTAAGTAGAGTGCCAAATAAAGGGGTATAAATACCTATCTCCCTTATACAGTACTGTAACTCGTGCAGGGCATCCCTAGTAGGAAGGTTACATTTACCTAACCAGGTATTATACTGTATAGCAACCTGCCAACCTCAATTTCGCCATTCTGACATGCAATCTACCCGAGGAATTCTTCTCTGCCACGAGGAGTAAATTGAGTACACTATATAGAGGATCTTTATCATAAACGAGCAGATTCATTATTTCATCATATAGTACTTTAGGGTTGAAGAAATATATATATAGGTTCCTGCGCAGATTTCAGCCACATGGAATCGTTGTGTGAAATATCGCTGACGGCACACGACAAAGTTGACAAAATTCTAGATGCGTGACGTTACAATTTGATGAAAAAGAGGAAATGTTTGATTATTTTATTTTGTACTTAAATTGTGGAAAAAGAAAACCTTAGATGTGATCCAACGCTGGATTCAAGGAGCCACTCGGAGGAATTTTAACTCCTTGCATTCTATAGGAAATCATTCCTTTCAATTGGCCATCTATGATATCAAATTGAACCTTAACACCACTTCATGACTTCATCACCACACCCCGCACATACTTACGCTCTTTCCATCTTCCAAAACCTCGCTCCTATACCGATCAATCCACAAGTAGCACTAACCCCCGTAAAAACAATGACCATCCCATACTCCGTCCCATAACCACCCTTCACACCATCCAAACCTCCTAATCCAACAAGCCACTCCGTAACTGGTCCACATGCCACACTTCCAACTCCTCTTCCCGCACTAAATAGGCCCATCAACACACCAAACCCCGCCTTTTGATCCGTGCGTTGAACTTCTCGTATCATGCCTGCCCAAATGGCAGTCCAGCCTCCTGCAAAGATTCCATAGATGATGGTGAAGAAGATTAGAGATGGAAGGGAAGTTGATATACCCCACAAGAGGAAGACCGATAAGGCAGAAAGGACGGATGAGAGGAGTATGACGGTGGTTATATGTCTGATATCGGAGAGGTGACCTAGGGAAATGGCTCCAATGACGGAGAAGGAATTCAGGAGTGCAATTAGTGCAGTGCCAGTTATGGGAGAAAAGGATAGCGAGGCACTGTATGACGAGAGATAGATGGAAGGTGAGAAGAATCCGAGCGAGGATAAGATATTTGCAGCTTGAAGAAACCAGAATATGGGTGATTTGAGAAAGGTATAACTTGGATTTGATGGCGGTTCACTGGGATATGTTGCTGGAATCCTTGGTTTGATGTAGTAGATTAGAGGGCAACAGAGGAGCAACAAAATGACTGCCCAAATTCGAAGGGTACAGCGGAATCCGTATTTATCGACAAGATACGACAAAAGAAATGGGAAGATAAGGCCAGATGTTCCAACACTATCAAAGTTTATTAGCTACGTTTATAAATTCAACGTGATCATCGGATGCTTACCCTGACCACATAACACCAAGCGCAAGACCCTTTCGTTTGACTATCACCAGATCGGGAAGTTAGTAATTGACTGAGAAAGAAGGGTTCTGAAGTAAAATGAGGAACCAAAATTGTACAAGGATAACTGTAGAGTATATAGAAAAGGAAACACGCAAAAGAAGTTTGATTGTCCAGACAGAGTTGTATATCTAAATAGAATGAAACATCTAAACAGAGTTAGATCACCAAAATGAGCTAACCATCAAAACAGATCTGAAAATTGGTAAGTGTGAAACGAAACAACCGATTATATACCAAACCATTGATCCAGATAAAACATCGTTGGAGAGTATAAAAGACTACCTCCAATAGCGTACAAAACACCTTGTGTAACGATGAGGTGCCAAACTTGTGTGGCGAAGCTAGCCGCAATAAGTGCTATCAATACGATCAGAAGACCCACTATTGACGACAGCCGACGGATTGGTGGGAATTTCTCCAGAATGTAGAGGGAAACGGGGGCAAAAAGATACACTGATTAACACCTTATGAGCACTTATCTATCGGGGGAAAGAGAGGGGTCATATGGTTTGTTTCAATATTCCAAAAGGAAATGGGACAGTAAACATACTGATTCCAGTGGCACAACTTCCAGTAATGGCTATGCTATCTGCATGCTCATCGAAAGGGGGATGAGTAGAGTAATACGTCTGAAAGACTCCAAACGCGAACGGAAATCCTGGTTTATTGTGAGCCTTACGTCGCCTTCTGGGCATTTGGATGTTCAAATCCTGATTGAATGTGCAAGTAGAGTCCTATATGATATGAGACAGAGCACTCACCCCAGATTAGAGCCTCAAATACAAAACATGCAGCTAAAAAAAGCCAAGCATCTATGCCCCCGTCCGCTCTTGGAATATCACTCCCTTCCGCATTGTCCGAGCCAGTAGGACCTTTCTCCAAATCTCGAATACCTTCTAAAACTGTGACTGTTACTTGAACTTTGCACTCATCTGCGCCAGAACCGGTGATCTTCTCCATGGAGAGATGGGAAGATGGGAAGATGAATGAGTTGTTGAATGGTGGATAGTTGGGATTATTGAAAGAAGGTGAAAATTATCTCCAAATTGTAGGGCGGGATATAGAATTTGAGAAACAAGGTGAGCTTTCCAACGCCATAGGTAGGAGGTACAAGGAAGTGGATATATTGAAGTGAGGCATGTCTGTTGGGAGAGAATTTGACCACTTGGTCCACACCATGTGTTGGTTTTCGAGTACATCGCACCTTCTCTTCTCGGCGTGCCTGTGCTGGATTAGATTGGGCGAGTGGATAACATTTCCAGACAAATATTTTGTGCCTACCAACATAACATGATGGTTACGCAGGTTTGTTTGAATCTTTTTTAATCTGGTAGCCGTGCATCTATCTGCATGAGACAGAATCATAGCCCCGGATTCTGAAGATCATCGTCAGTTGCAAGTGATTGTTTATCAACCCCCGCGGAGATGTATAAGCGATTAGGATATTTATATTGAACGTGCAAGCTTTTGCAATACGTCAGGTTATCAGTAACAAATTCGCCCCCAAGTCCGGCTAGCAACGTTCAAAAATTGAGGATGTACGGCTTTAGGCAAGGAAGTGTTGCAGCGTGACTTGCATACATGGATTTCCTGATCCTTTCCATCACCAACCTGGTCAAACCAACTGCCATATTACTCCCAGCTGCAGGAGCTGTATCCGTTTTAAAGCCAGCTGATCACTCGGCCCGTGTATAAATTCCTCAAATGCCGATCAGTCAGTGCTGACTCTGAGGGCTCAGCCGAGCAGATTTAGAGTGCGAATTCCGGTAGTTTGGTTCACCAAGAACTGTACTAGGACTGGCGAATAGATTATCGCAAGTAGGGCCATATTTTGGTGGGACAAATTCGTGATATATTGCTGAGAGGCCTGCCGCGGAGAGATTTGTTGGTGTTCAATTAGCGCTCCTTTCCGCATGATTCGATCGCAACCCAGTAGGAGTCGAGTTGAGAAATAAAGTCCCACACACGTACGAGCAGATACGCTTTAGATGCAAGATAAGGGGGATATTGCCATCTTAGCCATAGCCATTCTCTCATTTCTTGTTCTCCACATGAGATAATATCGCATAGTTCAGCACCACCAATCCACCGTAAGTGAGGAGTATGCTACTTTTCATTGGTGCGAGATGTCAGTGGACTTTATTTCTTCAATGAAACTTTCCATGTAGCGGGGAAGCGTATACCTAGCCGTTCCCGTCGGCATCCATGCGAGGTTTCCCTGGAAAACCCACAAGATTGCAAATAAATACAGTTCTTATCAAGGTCTTATCAGGTGCCATGTATGAAGTACTTTTATGACAGGCTGAATTCGATAGCGTTATAGAATCCTTGTCACTTACCTGTTGGTTGTTTGTTAAGAATTAATATCTGACGATAGTATCATGATTTCTATTTGCCGTTGAGTTAGGCAGGTAATGTGATTCAGTGGGTCAGGACTTTCACTTCCCGGCTTTGATATTCCCCCGGGTGATGAATTTCGGCATATCTTATGACGGCGTTGGCTCGAATGTTGAAAAAATTCCGAGACATCATACCAACAACGCTAGCAGCTTTACACTTGACTGCTCTTGCATTGACTTTGCCGTTGATGCACGATTGAATAATTGGGTGCTTCACAAAAACCAACAATCGCTTTGGCGCATGATATTGATACTCGGTATGTGGGTAAAAGGCGTCTTCAGATTAAATCGGTCCGAAGAATTAGACGGCAATAAAAATTGATCACGGCTCAACTAGAATGGTGATGAGAAGGTAGGGAAAGATTTACGTGCTGTCTTTTTTGGTCGCCCGCCTTGATGAGATGGTTGCTATCCTATCTGGGGAAAAAACGATATCAGGTGTTGCCTTGGATGATTCTCCCCGCTATGAAACCTCGAGAGGCACTAGGTGTCCCTTTATTGAATGTCAATTGGTTGAGCCTCCAAGAGGTATTGAGTTTACACACCTTTCTATATTCGAGGAGTGTTTGGTGTCGATCTTAGAAGATACAAAGGTCGGTACAGCAGAAGAGGCTCTGTGCATCATCCAGTAGCAAATAGGTTCAGTCACAATGTGATTTGGTCGGGATGTTTACTACTGATCGTGGGGTAGCCAATAGGACCAGTTCAAGGGAAGAACCATTCCGTGAGCTTGGACATACTGCCTATATTGACATGTGTCTATCGCGAGTTGGGCCAGGTTAAGATAATGCCTCGGCGACCCAACTACCAGGGGTCTTGCAGTGTAAAGGTATCCAACATAGAAGCAATACGGCCCAACAACCTTTGGCAGCATTCATGTGCCGAAAGTACCGTGAACACGAAATGGATGAATTGAATCGCAGCTGCCGAGGTTCATCGGACGAGCACCCTGCCACTTGGCTGTGAGGCATCGCCTACAACTACACATTAATGGAGAGCACCGGAATTAGTATCACGAAGAGCAGAGCTTTGACAAAAGTATGTTACTTAAATAGAATAAAACTGCTATGATTGGAAGCTTGTAAAAGAAGGCCCAGTAGAAAGTGTATTGTACAAGAAGATTCCGCCCTCAAAATAGTTTCTGTAAACGAACATTTTGGAGGGAGGAAACGTAACCAAACGAAATCCAGATAAACGTCGTTGTAGCGTGCGAATCCGAAGAAAACTGTGGTGTTGTAGAAACAACCGGATAAAGCAGTGCAACCCCAACTTATATAAACATATAGCTTTCGGTTATAGACCCACGGTGAACTCTGGTCCGCCATCGAAGCCCTTTATTGCATAGATTTGAATTCAGACTGTCTGAACCTGCGAGGTTCGTGTAGAAAGTGGCCCAATCTCATAGGTAAAATCTCATTATCCATCACCAATTTAGCAGTTCCAAATGACAACTACATCAACTGCTTAGCTTTCAAGCCTGGCGATTAATTATTTGCCCTCTTGACTTGGGAACATCCAATTGGTATAATATTTACGCAGCCTTCTTCCACTGACTGTAGACACCGATCAAACTGCTCACGGTTCCTGCCAACCCAACAATACCATCATCGAAGTTGGTCAATCCGATCGCCGAACTTGGAACTGTAAGATCGCATAGGTCCGAGAGGAGTTGCAAATTAATCGCAGCGCGTTCCCTATACCGAAATATTAGCAGCAAGTCCAACATTCTCATGTATGAGGCTCCACTTACTTCTCAATTCTCTTACTAGTTACAACTCCTTCTCCATCTTTCTTATCAATCCTTGCGGATTGTTGACGAAGGTTATACAACGAGTACATTCCAGAGGCAGTACTGAACAACAACCCCATCAACCAAAACCTATAGGCCTCCTTCTGTATCCTCTTCGTCGACGGGCTCTTTCTAATGCCTGCAGCATCCAACACCGTGAACGCATCAAAGGTCAAATAACCCGCATATCCCAATTGTCTACCGACAGCACAGTACTTGATCACCGGATCAAGACTCTTCGAATCCGCAGCGATAGCAGCTGCTTTTAAATGCTCGACGTTCTTGCCAAAGCGCATTAATTTACGCGCAAGTCCAAACTGCTTTTTGATGGCCTCGTAAGGGGCGATTTCGCCATTCGTTCCATTGGTACGGAGGAGATACCAGGCATAGAATCGGGAAAAGTATTGAAGGGTGCGAAGGAGCTTGTCACGACCGGCGGTGGTTGCGACGAATTTGAGGTAATGGGCGACGGATGGATGGTAAATCAGAGTATCGGCGACCATTTTGATGATTTGAATTACAAAACTAGGTAAACAGAAGGAGTGTACTGAGAAAGATAAGATAGATATGTTAGATTATGAGGTTGTAAAAGGAAAAACAGAGTTAGAAAATGGCTTGTGAAGGGATGCTTGGTTATGTTATCTTCTGATTGTCCAACGCCGAGGTCCATATGAAACCCTTGACCGAAACAAGTAAAGTAAAGTTGTTGTCTAGAAATAAGGCAACAATATAGAGATGCTGCTAGTAGGAGGCAAGTCACATTTTATGAACTATATTTGCAAAAACTCCATACTTTGATGATTTTCGTTTTTGGAATCTTGTATCATTATTTTCACGGGTTTATTTCTTTCTCTCACTCTCTATATTGGCTGAATCGAAAGTGAATATCAGTGTGACTCTGTTCTTGTCTTTACTCTTCCTGTTTTCCTTCTTTCCGTCTTGTAGTGGACTTGTAGTGGCAAATAAGCACATCCGAAGATGCCAGAAATTGCAGAAGGTGAATCACAAGTCTTGTGTCCTCCACGATATGATCTCAAATGTTAATGTATATGCACAGTTGCGAGAGCTGTGCATTTCATACGTAAAAGTCTCGTTGGCAAAACAATATCAGTTGTGAAAGCTCAAGATGATACCAACGTCTTTGGAAAGGTCGGAACAAGTGCTGCGGAATTTCAAAAGGCATTGACTGGGAAGAAAGTATTAGGCGCGGGACAACAAGGCAAATATTTCTGGTTAGATCATTCTTGAGTATATAAAATGTGTATACTAAGTCGTCACAGGATGATCATGTCCTCACCACCACATCCAGTATTGCACTTCGGCATGACGGGTATGAGAATACTCGAGATCATTATTTGTCAAAGTGCTAAATAATTCAGGATGGTTCCACATTCGAGGGCTGGGAACTTACAATTTCAGATCAAAAGATGAGGCCGAAAAGGAGGTATGGCCACCGAAGTACTCGAAGTTTTCACTACAAACTGCAGAGGAACCAAAGGTTGAGGCCGCATTCACAGATTCACGGAGGCTTTCGAAAATCCGACTGGTAGATTGTGTTGCTGAGGCCATTCGAAATACGACTCCACTCAAAGAGAATGGTCCAGATCCCATTATCGATAAAGATGTCCTGACAGTTGAGTGGCTCGAGCAGAAGTTGAACAAGAAACAGGTGCCCATAAAGGCATTATTACTTGACCAAGCGAATATCAGTGGGATTGGAAATTGGGTTGGGTCAGTCATCTTTATGTACACCCTACTGACCCTTACTGACACCACTTGAAGCGACGAAGTACTATACAATGCGAGACTTCATCCTGAGCAGTATAGCAATACGTTCAGCTCTGAAGAGATCAAGCGGTTGCATACTTCGATAATGTATATCTGTGAAACGGCAGTAGACTTTTTGGCAGACTCGTCCAAATTCCCAGATGACTGGATGTTCAAGCATCGATGGGGGAAAGGAAAGAAAGACAGCCCAACCGCATTACCAAACGGGGAAAACATCATATTTCTTACCGTAGGAGGGCGGACATCTTGCGTGGTACCAAGTGTGCAGAAGAAAACGGGCGCCGTCGCTGGTGATCTCAAGAAGAGAAGTGCGTCCTGTGACAGCGAAACTATCGAGGAGGTTCCAGTGAAGAAACAAAGCTCGAGAAAGAGGAAGGTCACTGTGGTATCAACGAAACCCGAAGAGTCTGAAGAAGAAATTACAAAACGAAAGAAGCCGAAACCAGCGTCTCGAAAATCCACTCAGGTGAAAAATGAGATTTCGGATGATGCGGAGGATGTTCCCACAAAGGAGAGGAAGTCAAAGTTGACTGAGACTGAACTAAAGGCAACAGAGGATATTGCACCAACTCAAACGAGACGCAGGTCTGGTCGTCATGCGAAGACTGATATTGTCCAGAACTAAGGATAATATTTCGCCATATAGTGTTTCGGGAACGAGCTGATGAGGTCTTAGCGAGACGGGCGATGTATTAAAGTTGCATTGTAAGATTACTATGTACCACGATGTATGTCTGTATTTTATGGTTGTATACTATTGGGGGATTAAACAATTCACTGCATGTTTCCATTCTCCAAGTGCGAATCTTGGCATTATTTACACTTTTCTGATGATTGCTTACCTGGATATGCTCGCTTCCATTCCAATTCCAAGATCTCGGGTACATTCTTAATATCTCTGGAATGCATCTTCGGTCTGACAACCAAACAATAAGAATGTCAACGGCGAGCGACACGATCTTGTTATCCTTCCTAATACTATTACCGGTACAGTAGATGAGTGGATAATGAATACATTTTTGTTTGCTTGTTTGCTTATGTTTGTTTTTTATTCTTGACTAATTGAATATGAATGTCACTGAATGAGCCACCAATCATAAAAGTTTCCCACCTCGGATATTCCATGTAACCGCTAACCCCCGTGAGAATTCTTGTATATACTATATACATACTGTAAAAAAGGGGTCAGCATATCAATGACAATGATGCAGTACACCGTATTCGGGTTTTTAATTCTTGGGCCTCCTCTTGGAACAGGGTAAGCGACATTTAAGGCTGATGGATTATGTCAATCAAATTAAAGTGGATATTACCAGATTACCAGATTAGAAAAAAAGAAAAAGATTCGGTTACAACTTCTTTATCATAGTGAGTCACTGACTTTCTATCAGTTCGGAAGCCGGATACTTTGCTACCCGAGATCAAAAGTCTACCAAGCTCAGGCACACACCTCAGTGCTCAATATACGAGTACCTAAACGAACGGCGGGATACAAATGCAAACAATTGGAGCCTACCTCCTTAAATTTTATTATATTTTTTATCAAATTTTATTCCTAATTCTGTTCTTTTCTATTCAGATAATTATCTTGATTGGCTGTACACGGAAGAAGCTTACCTATATATTCAACTGTGGGGTAAATGGGATTTATGAATTCTCGATAATTTGAAGATGACGAATATAATATTGGAGCGTGTCCCATCTCATCTCACTCTTTTATTGATATATCTTTGAGCTCTTCTTATACAGTGAAGGAATTCCTTTTCACTCTCTTTACATCCCATATACTTAATTTAATAATTTAATAAAATCTTCTTTAATTTATTTCAACTTTGTTTGGCATCAATCGAAAAGGAGGTACACTTACACAATATGGCCACTTCAGCGCCTTTCGGGGTTCTACCTCAAACCGAGGTTGTTGCTGACAAGGTGGATGAGGTTATCGAAGAAAAGGTTTATGGAAAGTCTGGCCATGAACGGAAAGATAGTGATACAGAATCCTCGACGCTAGACTCCACGAGAGAAAAGGACGACGCCGCCATTCGTACACTTGCAAGACAAATCACACAAAAGTCCATGGAAGGTGGCCATGACCACAACATCAACCCATTTCTAGGATCAAATGACCCAAAACTCGACCCATCATCAGAAAAGTTTAGTTCTAGAGCATGGATGAAACATCTGGCTCATATCCAATCTCGCGATCCAGAAAGATATCCCAACAGGACAGCAGGAGTAGCCTACAAGAATTTGAACGCCCATGGATTCGGTGAGCCAACCGATTACCAAAAGACGTTTGGTAACTACCCATTGGAGATCGCGGGTATGGCCAAAAGAGTTCTTGGACTCAGCAAGCCAACCAAGATTCAAATTTTGAGAGACTTTGACGGACTTGTTAAGAGTGGAGAAATGCTTGTCGTGCTTGGTCGACCTGGATCCGGATGCTCAACTCTATTGAAGACAATCTCCGGGGAGACTTCGGGATTTTTTGTTGACAACAACACATATATCAACTATCAAGGAATCCCAATGAAGACTATGCACAACGATTTCAGGGGGGAATGTATATACCAAGCAGAGGTTGATGTACATTTCCCTCAATTGACCGTGGCGCAGACATTATCATTTGCAGCCAAGGCGAAAGCTCCTCGGAACCGCATACCCGGAGTTACAAGAGAACAATACGCGGATCATCTTCGAGATGTCATGATGACTACCTTTGGACTTTCTCATACATTCAATACGAAAGTTGGCAATGATTTTATTCGAGGGGTGAGTGGTGGTGAGAGAAAGCGTGTCAGTATTGCGGAAGCTGCTCTAGGTGGAAGTCCTCTTCAATGTTGGGACAACAGTACAAGAGGTTTAGATTCTGCAACCGCGCTGGAATTCGTCAAGACTCTTCGGAATTCTACTGAGATGACTGGATCCACAGCTGTAGTCGCCATTTACCAAGCTTCCCAGTCTATCTATGATCTCTTCGACAAGGTGGCTGTACTCTACGAAGGAAGGCAAATTTACTTTGGCAATATCCACGCGGCGAAGTCATTTTTCATTAACCTAGGGTTTGACTGTCCGGCTCGACAGACTACTGCGGACTTCTTAACATCAATTACATCGCCAGCAGAGAGAATCATTCGACCTGGTTATGAAGGCAGGACTCCATATACCCCAGATGAATTCGCTACCGTTTGGCAAAACAGCGAGGATAGAGCACAGCTACTCCGGGAGATCGACCAGTTTGATGCAGAATTTCCCATTGGTGGACAGGCCCTTGACGATTTCAAGCATTCCAGGAAGGCAGCACAGGCTAAGGGTCAGCGAATGAAGAGTCCATATACGATTTCCCTTCCTATGCAGATCAAGTTATGTGTGGAGCGTGGATTCCAAAGACTCAGGGGTGATATGACTCTTCTTTTGACGGGTCTCATAGGTATATTTCAGCACCTGGATATATATACTGACGAATGAACTGACATCAAATGATAGGTCAAACTGCGATGTCTTTGATTATTGGTAGTGTGTTCTACAACCTTCCAAATGATACCAACAGTCTTTACAGCAGAGGCGCCCTTCTATTTTTTGCTATCTTGATGGCTGCGTTCCAGAGTATGCTGGAGATTCTCACTCTTTACGCGCAAAGGCCAATAGTTGAGAAACATACCAAATACGCTTTCTATCATCCAGTTGCAGAGGCTTGCGGATCTATGCTGTGCGACATACCGAATAAAGTATGCACGACTATCATATTCGACCTTGGTCTTTACTTCATCACAAATTTACAGAGAACCCCGGGGCATTTCTTTGTGTTCTTCCTGTTTACCTTTATGTGTACTTTGACAATGTCTATGTTCTTCCGGTCTATCGCTTCACTATCACGAAGTTTGTCAGAGGTATGTATCAGCTCTTATACATCTCATTATTCAAGAAGCTAATATAAGCAGGCAATGGCACCAGCTGCCATCTTTATTCTTTCAATCGTCACTTACACTGGATTTGCTGTCCCCATTAGAGATATGCATCCATGGTTCCGGTGGATCAATTATATCGATCCAGTTAGTTATGGGTTTGAGGCTTTGATGATCAACGAGTTTCACGGCAGGCAGATCCCCTGCTCAGTATTTGTCCCCTCTGGCGGAAATTACACAAATGTTGGAGCGGATGAAAGAATTTGCTCCACCACTGGTGCTGCTGCTGGCGCAAATTATGTTGACGGCGATAGATACATTGAGGTCAACTTTGGTTACTCTCATACTCATCTCTGGAGGTAAGGCTTAGTCTAAAGTTGTCTGTTGATAATCTGCTAACATCTTGGCAGAAACTTGGGTATCATGATCGCCTTTATGTTGTTTGGTTGTGCTGTATACCTAACCGCAAGCGAATTTATCTCGGCGAAAAAATCCAAAGGAGAAGTCCTTCTATTCCGCCGTGGCCGTATACCCTATATTTCGAAATCATCTGACGAGGAAGCAAAATTGGACGATCGTATGACCGCTGCAACTCTCGCCAGAACGAAGACTGTTCCAGATGCTCCACCTAGTATTCAAAAGCAAACTGCCATATTTCATTGGGACGATGTTCATTATGATATCAAGATCAAGGGTGAGCCTAGGAAATTGTTGGATGGAGTTGATGGATGGGTCAAACCTGGAACTTTGACAGCTCTGATGGTAAGATTTCTCAGTTTTCCAATCGTCGCGCAATGTCATCTAACCAAATTTTCTTAGGGTGTCTCTGGTGCCGGAAAAACCACTCTTCTCGACGTTCTTGCCTCGCGTGTAACCATGGGTGTTGTCACCGGACAAATGCTCGTAGATGGGCGCCAAAGGGATATTGGTTTCCAGAGAAAGACAGGTTACGTCCAACAGCAGGATCTTCATTTGGCTACATCTACTGTTAGAGAGGCATTGACTTTCAGTGCCGTTCTTCGTCAGCCCAAAGCTACCCCGCAAGCTGAAAAGCTCGCCTACGTTGATGAAGTCATCAAAGTCTTGGAGATGGAAGAATATGCTGATGCTGTTGTTGGTGTCCCAGGTGAAGGTATGCACTCCTTCCCATTTATATTTGCTTCTTGAAACCGAGTCTCACAATTCACATAGGTCTTAATGTTGAACAGCGTAAACGTCTCACAATTGGTGTTGAGCTTGCTGCAAAGCCTGCTCTTCTTCTCTTCCTTGACGAACCAACTTCTGGTTTAGACTCCCAAACTGCCTGGTCTATCTGTGCATTGCTTCGTAAACTCGCCGACAATGGTCAAGCCATTCTTTGCACAATTCATCAACCTTCCGCCATTCTGTTCCAAGAATTTGATCGTCTATTGTTCTTGGCCCGAGGTGGAAAGACTGTGTACTTTGGTGGAATCGGCGCACATTCAAAGGTCCTGACTGATTACTTTGAACGAAACGGTGCTCCTGCTTGTGGGGATCTAGCTAATCCTGCAGAATGGATGCTTGAAGGTAAGGCCTATCTCTCAACACCCTTTTATTGACTATCACTGACATTCAGCACAGTCATTGGCGCCGCTCCAGGATCCGATACCTCGATAGATTGGCCAGAAACCTGGAAGAATTCCAACGAACGTCAGCAAGTAAAGTCGCATCTCGCAGAACTAAAGAATACTCTGTCTCATAAGGAAGTTGAGCACGATCCAACTTCACTCAATTCCTTCGCTGCAGGGTTTGTGGCCCAGATGCAAGTAGTTCTTGTTCGGGTTTTCCAACAGTACTGGCGTACTCCTTCATACCTTTACTCTAAGACTGCCCTCTGCACCTGTGTTGTAAGTTACCACTCCACCGAACATCGCATGAGATTACATAACTAACAATCATTCAACAGGGTCTCTTCATCGGATTTTCATTCTGGGACACCAAAACCTCCCTCCAAGGAATGCAAAACCAACTTTTCGCCATCTTCATGCTCCTCACCGTCTTCGGTAATCTCGTCCAACAAATCATGCCCCACTTCGTAACCCAACGCGACCTCTACGAAGTCCGCGAACGCCCCTCCAAAACTTATTCCTGGAAAGTCTTCATCCTCTCCAACATCATCGTCGAACTCCCCTGGAATACCCTCATGGCCGTCATCATCTTCGTAACATGGTACTACCCCATCGGCCTCTACCACAACGCCGAAATGACCCACGCCGTCACCGAGCGCGGCGGTCTCATGTTCGCCTTCGTCTGGGCTTTCCTCATGTTCACATCCACCTTTACCGATTTCATCATCGCGGGCATGGACTCGGCGGAAACCGCCGGAAATCTCTCGAACCTCATGTTCTCCCTCTGTCTCATCTTCTGCGGAGTTCTCGCCTCCCCAACCGCTCTCCCCGGCTTCTGGATCTTCATGTACCGCGTCTCACCCTTCACATATCTCGTATCCGGAATGCTATCCACCGGACTCGCCAACACACAAGTCATCTGCGATTCCATCGAATACCTACACTTCAATCCTCCCTCCTCTCAAACATGTGCCGAATATCTCAATCCCTACATAAGCACCGCAGGCGGATACCTCAATAATCCGGACGCGCGCACAAACTGCGAGTTCTGTAGCGTGAGCGACACGAATGTTTTTCTAGCGCAGGTTAATGTCTATTATAAGGATGTGTGGAGGAATTGGGGCTTGTTGTGGGTTTTTATCCTGTTTAATGTGATGGGTGCTATTGGTATGTATTGGGTGGCGAGAGTGCCGAAGGGTGCTAGTAGGGGTGAGGATGAGGATGGGAATGGGAAAGTTGTGAAAAAGGGTTGGTTTGAGAAGAAGAAGATGATGAAGAAGGCGGATGCTTAGATGTGTGTGCTGTGTGTTGTGTGGTTTGAAGATGCGGATAGATGGGGTCTTTTGATGAGTATGTTTTGGTTTGATTTGATATTACGAGTATAGAGTGGACAGACAGACGTTGTGCGTAGATGATAGATAGATTCCTTTCTTGTGGATACTAGGTACCTTACCTATGTTTATTACGAGTACTTGGTTGAGTTTATTTTATCATAGAAGGGGAAGAGGAAGAGGAAGAGGAAGATGAGACAGGGTTATGATTATGAGTATGTTGTATGCGTTATATGCATTATATCCCAGGAGTATTTTTAATATACCGATATCTATATTTATTAGCTTCATATTAGATTATCTACTGTATTAGTATATATATATAGTAGTCAAAAAATAGATCCTTCCTTTCTTTCTTTATTTCCTACGAGTGGAGTGGAGTGGAGTGTCTTGATATCGTTCGCTATACTCGAGTACGTGTAAAATTATCAATGATGATCGAGAAATCAAGAAAAGGTAAAGTACAAGGTTTCCATTCCCTCTTTCCCTCTTCCGACTAAAGTCTTCTCCCTTCTCTCTCTCTCT
>KI628856.1:18789-31335 GCA_000503235.1 Sclerotinia borealis F-4128
CTCTCTCTCTCTCTCTCTCTCTCTCTCTCTCTCTCTCTCTCTCTCTCTCTCTCCTCCCTTTCACCCAAAATTATTCCAAAAACCCCTTCATCTTATTTCCATCACCATCTCCATCAATCACCATCTTCATCACTCTCCTCATATACTCATATAACATCCACAAAAAGCATTAAATTCACATGCACATATGCACATACATATACTAACTAATATCGAGTCTTTGAACAAAGAGAAGAGAAGAGAAGATATTTGATTCGATTCGATTCAATTCAATTCAATTTCCAAGTACTTACCTATATTACAGTGAGGGTAGGGTAGGGTAGGGTAGGGTAGGTGAATTACAACCTAAATAAACGAGATTTTTAAATGGATGAGATGAGATGAGATGAAGTTGTGAAGTTTTGAGGAATATATATTAGGGTGTTTCTGGAAATGAATGAAAGTAGCTCAAAGGGCATAAGGCCTTTGAGGCCTTATCCCTTTCAAGCTAGATCTCTTTGATAATCTGTTCCCTTTATGGAATAGCGCTATATCAGAGAATAGAATTCCCATCATTCTTCAAATCCCTAAGGGTTCAGATATCACTCATTCGTCAGTTTTCAGAGATTAATCTGTCACGTTATCTTTGAAAAGTTGTTTATGTTCATTCTGATCTTACTTTATAAATTAAAATATCTGATCTTCTTTCGTAAAATGGCTCCTAAACCATCTGATTAGGCTGTCTCGGACGATTTGAAGGCCGAATCGGATGCTAGAATCGAACAGGCTAGGGAGGATGCTATTACTCTGTTCAAATTGAAGGAAATCGCCCTTAAGCAAGAGCTGGAGTTTGCTAAGAAAGCCTATGACGTTGTCGAGAGAAGACTTAATAAGAAAAGTCTTGCAAGAATTGAAACCATTCGCAATGGAGTTAATGTACCTTCTAATACTATTGAACAATCTTGTGAGTTGCTACCTAAAACCCTTCTTATTATGGACAAGTACCCAGGCATTCCTTGTCTTCAGGTCAACCAGATTAGAAGAAACAAGTTCGTTCCCGAGAACCTTTTCAAACTGCGCAAATTACAGACTTTCGGTGAAGAGGACATCCATTACGTCGCTATAAAGAATGGAGTTCTTATCAACAAAAAGGCCAAGGAAACGTTGAAGGATTTCGGTCAGAACAGTGCCATTTGGATTGAGGGATTCACCAATTACACTATGATCATGGTTGACTTCTGGGGGAAGGAGGATCATGGGTTATGAAGAGCTCTTATAAGGTTTCAAAGCTCGATTTCAGAGTTGGCCAGAACTTACGACTGACGTATAGCAGTACTTCCATTAGCCCTCTCGTTTCATAACTCTGTGTGCAATATCAATCCAAAAGATTCGAAGACGTGGGAGAACCTTACCTATAAGTGGAAAAATGAATTTTGTACACCCGATAAAACGATAAAGATGTTAGGACTACAAACCCCTTTTAC
This sequence comes from Sclerotinia borealis F-4128, assembly GCA_000503235.1. NCBI lineage: Eukaryota > Fungi > Ascomycota > Leotiomycetes > Helotiales > Sclerotiniaceae > Sclerotinia > Sclerotinia borealis. The sequence goes on from KI628856.1 coordinate 20,253, forward strand.
TCTTAACAAAAAACAAACGCATTCTGATTCATCCCTTAACAAAGATCCGAATAACGATAGTGTTGAATGCAAGAAGGCCAAAACGGAGGAAGGATGCATGTAGCCAAACTGTAAACGTCGTTACCCAAACGGGAAAGGTGGGAAGGCGGCTCATGTAGGCAAGAATCAGAAAGATACCAAGGGTTCTAAGGACAAGTGAAGTGTTGGTGCAGGAGTGATTGGTTTGAGCAATTGCATTTTCAGCTCTATTCCTGCTCTTAGTAGAATAGACGCTTTAAATGAGTTCATCCTCTCTCACCCATGTGTTCCTGCACCTCCCCATCCTAATAATGTATCTGTCTTCAAACTCTTTGATGATACTCAACCTCCCTTGGTCAATTCCTTTTCCCCCTTTTTCATAGATGTATGGCATCGCTTTCTTTCACCTTACCCAGATCCCTTCGGTCACCTGCTGGTACAAATGCTACGCTATAGTTGTCTCGTCGATTACCAAGGACCCGAGAAAGCCATTTCATACAAAAACAGCCCATCGGCTTTCGAGCACAGCAACGTACTCTTTGAGGGTATTGCTAAAGATCTTTCTCTTCAAAGAATTAAACACTACACAGGGAATAGACCTCTACTTTGCGCTCCAATCAGTTTTGCTCCAAAACCTGACGAAGATCTTAGGAAGATTCAAAATCTTTCCTGACCTCCCGGACGTTCAGTTAATGATGGGATCCCTCACGAATATACTACTTTACAGTATACTACTCTATCTGAGGTAATCAAAACGATTAGATAGCTCGACTGCGGTACTATTATCATCAAAAGAGATCAAAGTGATGCATTCAGGAAGATCCCTTTAGCTTCGTCTCAATACTGGCTATTCAATACTACATGGAATTCAATATCCTATGTTGACCAAGTCTTTGTCTTCGGCTTGCGAACAGCCCCATTCTTGTTCAACCTTTTCACAGAAGGATTATATTGGATTACCGAATCCTATTTGCTAGTTTTGTGCCTTCATTACCTTAACAATCTCTTACTTTTCCTGAAAGCCAATACTTCTCCCGAAGAGGTCAAGCGCATAGAAAATCTTTATAATCATCTTTGCTAGATCCTTGGTGTAGATAACAAAGCCTCTAAGAGTGAGAAAGGTACCAATATAACTATTCTTGGCATAGGGTTCGATACCATGAAGTTTATAGTCTATATTCCCTTAAACAAAATAGAAAAGGCTACTCGTCTTACCTCTGAAGCTTTAAAGCATTCTTCAATAACTAAAAAGGAAGTTAAATCTCTTGCTGGATTCCTCAACTTCATAACCGTTGCAACTCAACTTGGCAGAGTCTATATAACTTCTCTCTGGAATTATCTACGGTTAGGCTGCGCAACGGGTACCCGCGGGGCGGATTATTGGCCTGGCGGGTCCCCCGCGGGTCCTCCGTTTGCGGGGCGGATAATAGAAAAATCTGAATGGGGACCCGTTGGGTATCCGCTGCAAATACTCCGCAAATACTCCGCAGATATAAATTTTATAATATTTATAATATTAGTATAATTATAAAAATACATTAATATTATAAAAATTAATAAATTTGCAAAGTATTTGCAGAGTATTTGCGGGGCGGATAATTTTGAAAGCTCAACGGGTCCCCCGCGGGTCTAAAATATCATCAACGGGTCCCCACGGGTAGCGGAGTATTTCTGCGCAGCCTATCTACGGTCATTCCCGGACGATTCTAGCAACCTTAGATTCATCAGAAAACGCATTCCTCTGGAAGTAAAAGAGGATATACTATAGTGGAATCTCATACTTCCTATTCATAATGGTATATGCTTTCTAAACGACTCTAACAGAGAAGTTATTCATCTCTTTATAGACACTTCCGGATTAGGGATAGAAAGATTCTTCTTTCTCTCAGGAAAGGATCCTGATATTCATTGGAAGCAATACCTACCTAAAATCTCTATCGATAACTCATTTTGCTCATAGATCAATCAGTTCAAGGTTATCCAGCCATTCGATGTTAATGTTTACAAAGTGTCAACAGTATTGCTGGCTTTTCAGATATTCTATGGCTCCTGGGCTAGAAAAAAAGTCATCGTCTATACTGATAACATCTCAACTGTAGTTGGTATTATTAAGTTTACTCTTAGAGGATTAGTCAACAAACCCCTGAAAGAACTCCATATTCTAGCAGGCACTCTCGATATTATTATCGATTCCCAATGGATTACTGGGTCTACTAACGATTTGGCCGATGCCTTATCACGTTTTGACTCCAGCAGGATTGCTGACTTGTGTCCCTACTAGCAGGGTTGCTCTTCAGCACCGATCCCACCCCCGAGTGGCTAGATTCCTTGGGAGCAATATCCCCCACGTGTGCAAAATTCTTGTGGGCAGGACTTTCATCAGGGACTAGGAAATCATACAGTTCCCATCAACGCAATTACGAATCATTCTGTTGCACATGAACAAATCAAGCCCCCTTTCCTGTTACTAGGAACTCCGTTGGTGAATGGATTGCACACAGGGGTACTGGTGCACTTGGGTATCCCAAAGTTTCTGCAGATGTACTGAAAGGAATGATATATACTTTGCGATCTGTTCATGTTGATCGAGATCTTTCTCTCAATGTTTTTAATCAGAAACAACCTTAATAGAACCGAATTATTATGGGAGTTCGTGCACTTTCATCTTATAAAAAACGATCACAGGCTATCCTTTTCATATACAACCTCCTTCTCTCAGTTGTTGATCCAACAAGGTTCACTTTGTCTAATTCTATTGATAACATCAACCTTACTACAGTGTTGAAGGTTGCTTTCGCTGGATTCTTACGACGCAAGGAATTCACTTATGAGTCTACTGAACTTCAGAACTTAGACTCATTCAAGGAGTTCGGCCTCACTCGCAGAGATGTTACCTTTGCTGTAAATGACTCCTACGCTATCCTTCGCCTTTGTTCCAGTAAGGCAAATCCGGAAAGAAGAGAAGTAGATATTTATTTGTCAGCTACAAATGATATCCTATATCCAGTAGTAGCTCTTCGCAACCTTCTGACTCTTGACCCACAAAGCAATTCGTCTCCATTGTTTAGATTCGAATCTAAGATCTTTTCAAGGAGCAATTTCATGACTGCCTTTCGTCATCGCCTCCAGATAATAGGGGTACCTAGTTTTGACAGTTTCACGGGCTACAGCATTCGTAGAGGTGCTACTCAACAAGCTTCTGATTTAGATCTTAGCGAAAACGATATCAAGGCATTGGGACATTGAAACTCCGACTCTTTTAAACTTTACTTCTCTCAAAGCGCTCGCAAACGCTTTGCATTAAGCAAACGTTTTCTCACAGGTCAAGCGTCTTCCCTGTAGATCTTACTTCTACCTACCCTACTTAGTTTGGGTGTATATCTTTAGCTCTATTTGGCGGGTTTTACTTCGAAAGCTTATGATTCTTATTGAAGAACGCAGGGGTTTTACCCTAGTTCTAATAGAACACGAATCATATGAAAAGAGACTAAGTCTCTTCTAGTTAACAAGCTTTCATAAAATTAAAACTAAGCTATAAACCCAAACTTGCTAGAAGAACAAAATGAGTGATGACAGAAATAGAGTATGTATACTCGAGTATATGAGTAAGTAAATAAGTAATTGATAAAATTCCGAGATATTTACTCGAGTATATGGTAATTAGCAAATGAGTTAGGCTCATGCACAATCACAATCACAATCCATACTTGAGTTATTTTACTCTACTATCCTTACGAGTACATCACCCATTGCAATTATCAGTACAGTTATATATCAGTAGTGTAGTAGCAAGGTAAATCTCGTATTTTTCCCTCCCTCCCTCCCTCCCTTCCTCCATTCCTTCCTTCCTTCCTTCCTTCCTTCCTTCCTTTCTTCCTTTCTTCATTCCCCGGCCTGAACCTTTGTTGGCAAGCCGCAAAATAATGTAAAAGCAGTCAGGCATCTATCATACACCGTCGCGATAATTGCCCCCCAGCAAAATTGACCAACCATAAACGCCCAGCCGCCATACTTGAAGTTTTTGCGCCCGCTTTCCTTTATTAGTCTGTCATTTAACCATTTCATGTTGCGTGTATGCGTATCTAAAGCATATGCATATCTCTCTCGTTGCTCGAAAATCCGAATTTTACCACTCTCCCACTCCATATCCCAGATCAGACCCCCTTTTTTCAATTATGTGTGTCTTTGATTGCTACCAGAAGATCCGTCATGTATGTTGCCTGTATCAATCGCATCGAATTAGTATAAGGGAATAACTCTTTTCTTGCGAGAGGGAAAGATAGAGATTGAAGGGCCAACACCAAAATCATATTGATATAAATTGTCTCCCCACGACCTTACGGTCAATACGGATGAACGAAAGTTATTTGAATTTTGTTTTAATAATCATGTGAGGGTGGTTGGAAAGAGATAAGGAAGCGTTGAGAGGAAATTGAAAGGAAATTGAGAAAGTGAAAGGGAAGATGGCATACCAGAATCTTATTATGCGCATAAATCGCAAACAACCTTGGCTCCACCGGCTTGAACAGTCGATCGACCCAAGAAACCTCATCCTCCTTGAGAGCAGCCTCCTCTGCTTCAGTTTTACTAACATTCCTCGCCAAGTTTCGGAGAACGAGTACAGCGCTGAGCGGAATACCTGCTGCATCGTTATGTTCATCTACGGCTGTGAAGTGGTATTTGAAGCTGATGCGAGGTGGTTGGACGATATATGAAGGTTTGAATTTCTTGGCCGGGGGCGGACCAGAAATTTCTTGAGATTCGCGTTCATTGGCAGGGGTGCGCTTAGGAGGTAGATGTACCTTGATATGAGTAGCAACTTCAGAAAGTTTGGTGGCGGGAGAGGAGCGGAAGCGAGAACATGTGTCCCATGCACACACATATTGTTGATTTGCAGCCGAGTTTTGGTATTTGTTTTCCGCATTAAGCTGGGCTCCGAAATGAGTTTTGAGAATATGCTGGTAGCCTGCTTCGGGGGTCATGAAGAATTCTCCACAAGGTCGTCCAAGATGAGTGCGCCATAAGCATTTGGTATATATCTCCCCTTGTAGATCCACTGGCTCACTGCGGCATCGAATACCTTTGATTATGAATTTTGTTACAGGACCAGTTTGAACTTGGGCATTCGCTTTATCGCCAAAGGTCGTGCTCACATTTTTGATGAAATCTGCGGCAGGAAGAAGTGGCTTCGATGTTTGAGAGGCCAGGTAAGTAAACTGTTGTTGATAAGCGTGCCATAAAGCGATTTGTGTAATGGACTCATCCGGATCTTCTTCGTAAAGACAACGCAGCCAGCGTGAGCTGCGCTCTGGTTCGTCAAACTTGGCGATTTCGAAAAGTAGGTCTTGTGGAATCGGCGCAACTTCTGAAGGTGCAGGCTTTCTGTATTGCGTGCCAAGATTGAACTCCTTTTCGATGATGCGAGCGCCGTGCATGAGAAGTCGCGTTAACTGTTTGACTAGAGGCTCGGCTTTTACCTCTGTGATGAGGTAATCCACGTTCTCAACTACCGCTGTGTATTGATAGAGGAAATCCAAACAAGCATGGGCGAGATCTTCATCATTTAGCAAGGTCCAATCGATGATATTTTGTACAGCTGATGCCGGTACACCTTTAAGAAGATTATTTTCTTCCAGGTTCATTGATATTCTGCTGATGGCTCTCAGTGAAGTCAAGATAGCGCCTCGATCCTGCGAATTCAATTGCGCAAGAAGTGAGAGATAAAGGGGATCTCCAACCTCGAAATGAAGATACTTGGTAAGCTGCTCGGCAATGTCTAAAGCGTAGTGTTTTAACTCTACAACAGTATCAGAGTCGGGAAGGTTCAAGGCAATGCTTAGGAAATCTCGTAGAGGTGCAAGTTCTGATACGTAAAAAGCATTCTCCTCTAACATTACCATGTTTCTCATAGTCAATGCTGCTTCGTTGATCTGAAGAAGTTTGTCACTAAATTCCTCGGTCTGGATGTTATCGTCGACTTGCAGCTTAGTTAAGTGCTTGATTCTTTCCAATATATCTGGTGTGCCTTCTAAACCATTGATTGTGTCAGTGGTCGAGACCATTTCGCCATCTTCCGTGTAGGATATACGCCAATGGACATCGTAAAACAATGAACTGACTTCGAGCATTTTCTCGATCAAGGCTTCAGCCAGACCCGGAAACCCCTCGAATTTGTATTTATCACCTCGCTCCATTGAGATCTTAACCAAATGGTGTAGAGCGTAATCTTGCTCTGCTTTGATACCTGACCTCAAAGAACAGAGGCACCGAACGTAAATATTAGGACCGTCAAAGCCAGCTTTATAATGTGTTAGTAGACACTCTTGAGAGGGGAAGAAAGTCCCGAGAGAAAACCAAACCACTTACTGCCAGGCAACATCATCCCTTTGGGAATAACGCTATTTTTGGCACCTTCTGCGGCTGCAGCTGCATCCTTCAAAGCTCTTTGACGTCGCGCAAATTCGATGGGGTTGTTTCCTGGGGTTATTATAGGACGGAGTGTCAATGGCATTTGGAGTCGAGGTTCGTAATTTGCTACTGCGAGTGACATGTTTTCGGTAGCAGAGGGAGGATTATATGAGTAGGGGCCGCCGACTCGTGGTATATGATATTGATGTGAATGCGATGGCGTTTGCTGTTGAGGTAAGTGATGCTGTGGGGTTGGAGGTGGATGGGAAGTCGCGGAGGGATGTTGTCGTACTTGTCTAGATGGTTGAGTATCAGGTTGAAATAACACTCGCTGTGGGGGAGCTTGTCGCAGGCCTCGAGACATTCTGCCTCCGGAGCCTGGTGTTTCTTCACTTCCATTTCTATCGCGCACAGGTGTACCATCGTCGCCAGAAGCCTCGGAATTTTCAGTACCAAGTATGCCTGTATCTCTGCGAATGGAGGGTCTGAAATTGTCCATGGTCCGAGTGAGAAGTCCCCCTCCCTTGGCGGTTGTATCTTCTAGTATTTCACGAGGAGGCGGCACCTTGCCATGGAATGTCGAGATCTCATATGCGGCTAAGTATTTGTAATAAGTTGTTTTGAGACTGAATGCGAGCGCAGGTAAATTATTGGCTCCCAGATTAAAATCTGCACCGAGCTTTCTCCAGGCAAGCTTTTCATCACTGACTTTATCATAACCGCCGCGCTCAATTACAGTATTGTAGAGATGTAGAAGGTCGATACTCTTAGTTCCGACTCGTGGTTCAGCGTCGAAATGTGTTCCTCTCTTTTCATGATAGGACCTGACTCTTGCAATAAAATCCTCATATTCAGGACTATGAACGATTGAGGTATCGTGGTGAACAACTCTTGGGGGCGCCATTGTAATATCCTGCCATGCGATGGTTATGGTGATCCAATGGTTATCTGGAAAGCTTCGTTTGATGCGACGAACAAACCAACGCGTAGAAATTGCGACGGCGACGCGATCGGTCGTTAGATTATGTGAAGCTCCGGTTACTACTAAAATACTTTGCCCGAAAATTAAGGCATCATTTTATGTCAGACACACGTGAGTGCAAGACTTAGCGTGACCAAAGTCTGGCTTATGAAGCTATTCCCAAATTCTTTCACTTTCCTTCACTTTTCTTCACTTTTTGCACACATTTTACACCTCTTACATTCTTCACATTCTTCACTCTCTTCACTCTCATAAATCCCTAGAGATACTTGAGAATTTGGTATGAAGGGGCGAGTATTTTGAATGCCTTCAACAAACAACGAACGACACCCAATGCAGCGACAGTGATGATAAAATTACTATCACCTTAACATTACTATCACTTAATATTGATCACAAACTGACAGTCATTATTGACTGACTTACTTCTGCAGTATCTCTCGTCTCTTATTTTATTGATCATTTCTATCTCATCATTTTCTATCCCATCCTTTTCTCAAACTTTCTTTAATTTTCTCTCTATAAAATTCATATCGGTTCATTCTTTCCAAGTATATTTTGCTCTATAGTGAAATTTTCGATTGAGAATGTCTCAATTCTTCTCTCAAGAATCTCATCACAATGTCCCACAACCACCACGAAGTTCAACCATCGTTGTTCCTCTTGTCAAGTTTTCATGTTCTTTAACTCATCAAGGCAGCACCACAGGTTCCCATTGGACTCATTATTCGAGGAATGACCTCGAACTTGTGATCCAAAGGGTGCAAGTGGGGGATCCCCAAGGCCAGCAAAGAAGTGACTTGGTGATGAAAGTGGTGGCAGGCGCTGAATATCTGGTATGTCGCAACTATTCCAAATGGTTGATATTCAATTTTTGTAACAATTTTCAAGGAGGAACAGAATTTAGAGGATATCGCAAGAATCTTCAAAAACTTCATCTCATCACCAGGTATCGAAATTCCGGTTAGAGTCGTGGTTAAGCCTCCACTCCTTGCACTGCGCTACCCAAAGTTTCATGATGTAAGCTCTGCCATTCTATTTCTGTCTTGCACGCTGGCTCATATCGCTTCTTCAGGTTCGTAGGTTACAATTCAGGTTTCGTGATGACTCAGGCTTCAATCAGATTGTCAGTGTTTTGACAAACCTAGGTTTGGCGGCAACCGACAGTGCACCGTCGGGGCCTGCTATGCAACCCCGTCCCTCAACTGTAAACTCGACATCTTCGGGTATATCTATGATATCTTCTACTCCGACTACAAGTTATCTCTCTTCATCTCAAAACACCGAATTCAAAGTTCCAATGCGACCAGACTCAGCCAGTTCTATACCTCAAAGATCAAGCAGCTCGTATGCATCCCGATCCGAAAATCACCTCTTGAACAGGCCACAATCCGCCATGTCCATATCTTCATTCATGCCCCAATCTAAATCATATGTCGAAGCGCTTAAAAGAGCACAATCAGTGTACGCATCTCAACTCGAGAAAGAGGTGTGTTTCATTTGCGATGCATTCATTAACTTTGTGACTAACTTCTTACAGCCACGCGAAATACAATCTTCGAACTGGGTAGTACCCTCACCAAACGACATACCTCTGAGTCACGATACATACATGAACCGAGTTTTGTTGTCGAAGCCTGAAGAATCGCAACCGCGTTTCTCTTCATCTCCCTTTTTCGAAACACATACAAAAGATTGCTTGCCCAACGGGCTGACGTCATCTTGTTCGGATAATGGTACAGATTATTCTATATACAATGGACATGGAACTACTACTATGCCACGTAATCTTAGCTCATTCGAATATTATCCATTACCTCGTTTGACTGAGTATTCTACCTTCAGTGCACTTGGAACACGCCCAGTATCCCTCCCAACTGAGCATGATTCTTGCTCTAACCCTCCCATACCACCAAAGCGACAATTACCGTTCGCTACAGTAAAATGTCCTTTGGAATCTGTATCTATCGCCGAGGACACCAATCTACTTGTTCAAGCTTTGGACCAGCGAAAGAGACCACTTAAAGAATTTCTTGATGCAAATCCACCAAAGGAGATTTCCACGCCTGCTAAAAAGCCAACAGGGAGGCGCGTCGCAAGTAGAAAGGGTACTCTACATTTACCAGCAATAAATGACTTCTCAACTAGAGCTGTACCTCCAATAATTCGCTCATCAGGTGATGGTCTTGATGTACCCATACAAACGGAAGAGCCGTCTTCTCTTGTGACAAAGAGTGTTATCGCACCACGTGCATCACTACCATCAAAGCTGCAGTCGATAGAAGTCACGGCTAGACAGCGACCTGTAGCCACCCTTCCAGATAAGCCCATGATTCCAAAAATGGTAGACAGATCTACACAAACTCAAACTCTGTCAGGTCGAGATCATACAGCAGCTCTTAAACTAGGGCAGAGTACTTCTGTTGCAGAAGCTCTGTCAAACTTGCCAACAGCTTTTGAGCCGCCACCAATATTACAGAATGATTTGGACTTGTTTGTATCAAGGTACAGTCCTCGCTCACGGGTTTCTTTGCCGCCAAGTTATAGCGATATGCCCGATGATGTACGTCATAAAATGCTCAATGATTTCATAATCGAGAACTTGGAGAATGAAGATTTTCTCAAACTGGCTGAGGATATGGATGCATCTTGGCGTAGGATGGGTCTCACGAGATAACCTGAAGCTTGACATTGCTTGGGGTAAAGTGTCTGTGATAGTATCTGATGGAAAAGTGTGTGGAAGAGATATAGCACTTGGCTATTAGAAGTACTTAAAGGGTGATTCTTTGCTGGGTACAGCTAGCATAATGTATGATATGTATTGGCTGGGGGCTGCGAAGGCATGATTTACTGGATATTGCTTGGAACTTGCTTGGATTGAGGAACTTGGCTAGACATACTTCTACTTCTGTAATAATTTATGAGCATTAAAGCTATAAAATGACTGCCTTACTCTTCGCCATATCAACATAATTCAATACATCGAAGGTGACCAAGCCAACCAAGGGGGGAATCTTGGCGCGTATGTATTGGTATTCGTATGCTAGCCAGTGGTAGCAGGCGGTTGGTTGGTAAGATACAATTTCAAGTTGCGAACTCTGAGACAAGAAGGATTGAGAGAATAAACTATTTGAAAGGCCATGTGTTCCAGGACATTGCACAACAAACTCGTTCCGAAATGAACTATGTATATTTCACAATAAGCTAGTTTATTGGCCGATAAGTTAGCTTATTATTTATTAATACACTACGGTTTGGTATAGACTAGAGTATTAATGTATACTCGTAAATTAGGGTATTGGGTAATGCTATAGAATTGTGACCAAAAGGGTATAAACAGGACTCCGATTGTGTACTTAGAATCTACAAGTGAAGAGCTATGTAGGATGCTAAAAGGAGGACTATATATACAGGTATTGGAAGCTATAAGAGCTAGGCCAAAAAGGGTGAAAGAGTCCTAGGCGTAAGATGCCTAGGTCTAGAGCTATAAAGCTAAGACTCTAAACTGTGAAAGGAAGGTCCAAAAGAGCCGTCATATCATACTATATATATAGTATAAACCAATAGACAAAAGAGAGCTATCTGTTCTATCACATTACCCCCCCCTTCGAAAAAGCGTGATCTCATACATCCTTTCATAGGCAAATCGCCTGTAATCTCATTATAATTATCAAC
>KI628857.1:1723-31361 GCA_000503235.1 Sclerotinia borealis F-4128
TATTAAAGTATAACTATCAAAATACTTCGTTATATAAGTACGCCCTTTTTCTTTTTGTTTCTTTTTCTCTTTAACTCTTTTCTTTTCTCTCTTTCTTTATTCTATTATCACTTTTCTTTATATATCTTTATTCTTTTATTAATTTGAAACTTAATGGTTAGGACTTTCTTTGAATCCTGATGGTTCTGAAGATTATAAACTCAAAATCAGAAATCTACCAGATTTTGAAATCGGGGATTTTTTTAGAATTCTTTTCACCGTGATTAACACCCTCCTTGCCCTTGAGATTCAAGAAGAGATTAAAAACAAGATTATTATCACTAATATACATACTCTTGAATCTTTACCCCCTTCCCAAATGATTTTAAGATATAAAGTTCTTTGTATAGCAATATACTATATTATAAAGGAAAGAGTTAATAGAATATCTGGGAATTTCGATTCAAATAATGAAGTTATTATATATACCGATGATGATATAGATTCTGATAATTCTCTTGATCTCTCTGATTTTGATAATAAGATAGATAGTAATAGAAATGATATAGATATAGATATAAATATAAATTTATAATAAATTTGATTAATAAAAGGGGAGGAATATAATATAAAACTCAGGCAGGTAGGTTTATTCTATATAATATGACTTTTTTATTATTACTATATATACCGTAACCATTATACCATTATTATATTATAGAGGTTTAAAAAGTTTTTTGATAACATAGAACTATACGCTATTATCCAATTGAATAAACAGATAAATATTATCGTCCTAACCAGTTAATACGGTATTATCAAAAATATTTTTGTATTTTCGAATAAAGATCCAGTATTTCTCTAAAGATCCTCTGTAGTATATATTAGGAACATTAGAATATCGATTAGTTTTAAGTTTTTGTTTGTAGATTCTATCCTTTAGTTTTTAAGTTTTCTATTTATTCTCTGAGTTTTTGTTGGTTTTCTTTCGGAAGGCCTTGGGGGCATAATAGTTAATCTTTTGTTTAGTTGTCTTCGAAATATATTATTCCATTGTTTAATAACTTTCTTTTAAAGAAAAGTATATATCGCTTTTTTTTTCTTTAATAGTTTTTTTTTTTTTTTGATTTCTATTGATTCCAAGGGAATTCGGAATAACTCTAAGATTATATTCTTTTAATAGAATATAACTAGTTCTTCTGGATATACTGGAATATTTCCAGGACTGGTTATTTTAAAGCGATCGATAAGGTATATATCCTTTTCAGAAGTATTCTCCTTGAAGCTATCGGCTAATATATATATATTATTAGATTGTAATAAAGTTTCTACCAGTTTTTGAATAGATATTAAGCTTTTTGGAATATAAGGAGATATTGTTTAATTGTTATTTGCCATACTAATTGCTTTCTTTTAATATTAAAAAATAGAATAAGTTCAACTTATAAAGGATTACAAACAGGGAATAGGCTGGATAATATTAATATTATAGTTAAGGTATAGTTTATATAGAACTAAACTTATACTACTGCCATAGTAATATAAGGATAATTCTTTATAGATTTCAGTATAAACTAATTAATAAAGAACAAAGGATATGAAAGGATATTCTGTATCCTTTCACATCCACGCTTTTCCGGCTAGTCCCCGGAAGGGGATTAGTCTCTACGCGGTGACAACTTTACTCTCTATTTATTAAATCTCTTTTAATAAGTCTCTCTCTATTCTCTTTCCTTTCTCTCTTTTCTCTTTTATATATAATTTCCCTATCTATCTTCTATCTTCTATCTTTCCTCTTTCCCCTTTCCCCTTTCCCCTTTCGCCTCTTAATACCCAATAAAATCATCAGTACCTATATAGTCATATTACAGCCAGTACAATACAGCCAGCCAGCCAGCCATCTAATATCAAACCAAAAGAATACCTAATTACCGGTATCCAAAAGACCCGAAATGTTTCATCTCATCTGTTCTCCTCTCTTCTCTTCTCCTCAAACATTCATTCAATCATCCACCATATACATCCATCCATCCACCAACATCCATCCACCAACATCCATCCACCAGCTCCATCCATCCATTCCATCTTCTAGAAGCATTTTATATTAATCTCCGAGATCAATCCCAACCACAATCCCAAATCCCAAATCCCAATCCCAAATCACAACCCCAAATCCCAATCACACTTAAATCACAATCCCAAACCATACTCACACTCACAATCACAGTTACACGACACTATAAGCTAGCTTATACCAGTAATCAATCCCATCAGCTTTAACCTTATTATACTCATACACATACTCATATAACATAACACATACTCATACAATAAATATACCGAGTACTGTATTAATAGTGTGTTACTCGAGTATATAAGTCACATGTATAAACTTTTGAGCCGATGAATCATAGGATAGGATAGGTAATATTATTATTTAATATTTAATATTTAATATTTGGATCGACAGAGCTTAGGTATAGCTTATAGCTTATAGCTTATAGCTTATGAACGAGGGTCTTTTTAGAGTTAGTTATACTCTATCTTCTTTGATATAATATAATATAATATGAGATACAAGCTATGCTCATACAGTACTAATGCCATTAGATTTCCCCTTGAATCTTATATTATATTATATTATTTTATATTATTTTATATTATTGATCCGTCGGCATGGCATTGGAATCATTGGATGCACGGTTGTGATTTATTTAAACTATGGAGTATATTTTTTGGCTTATTCCCAATTTCTCAGGGGGTTCCAATATTTGAACAGCAGCATTGATTTGATCGTTTCTGACAGCGCTTGTGCAAGTCGGTACTTTTACCCAAGATATTTGAAGGGACTTCCTTCCGATATGAAAGAAAAGAGCAATCAAAATAACCACCGAGGAAACACTTTTCTATTGAGATGTTCTGAAAAGATTAGGAAATATGTTCATAGGGAAGAGGAAAACTTAGGTAAGATCGCACTCCGTATGTTCGCCTTCGGCATCATCTTCTCCTTCTACCGAGATACGACGTCCATCGACATTCTTCTCCACTTCAGCAATTAAGCTCTCTAAATATTCCTGGTCCCTGTTTCTTGGTCAATGATATGATCGATTTGCATTAGGATCTGTAAAGCGCATTTACCTTCCGACTAGAGTGACGGTATTGTGCGTCTTTCCCCATCTAGGATAACTTCCAACCTTGATACCATTTGGTTCTACCTTTGCCGCGAGTTCGGTAAGATATGGCGCAACAGCACTTTCGGACATGGGAGTCGAGATCAATATTCTACAAATACCCTTGCCTTCAGGATCTGTCAATCGAGGAAGTAAAGAAGGTTTCAATCCCTCCAATAATCTCTCAAACAGTCTAGGAACACCGGGTAAGATATGTAGATTGCCATTGATACACGCGACTGGAACCCAAAGATCTTCACAGGGGAATATCACCTGCTTGGATAACTCTCGAGAATCATCTAATGGTAATTCCACCATTCGAAGCTTGGCTTTCTTTGCAGGAGATTCCTCGTCCCAATTGAAGTTTGGTTGAGATGGGTGAGGTTTTGATAATTTCTTCATCTTTTCATATGCTTCTTGGTGAAGCTTCAACTTAAGTCCAAATGCTTTACCTATGGATTGGTAGGTAATATCATCGTGTCTGATCATCGTCAGTCGAGGTATACAGTAACTCCAGTTTCGAAACGTACGTGGGACCAATTCCTCCAGATGTTACTACGAAATCATAGTTGGTTGACATGCGTCTAACAGCTTCAATGATTTCATCCTCATCATCTGCAATAACCTCGATCCGCTTTAAGTTCTATTCGACAGTCAAAACCTCTTCTCTCACGCATTTCTTGGATATCCCACTATTCCATGCTTAAAGCAGAACTTTGCCAAGTATGCCGAATTTGTCTGCCTTCCCATCAACATTCATTTCTCTCCCACATATATATTTTCGAACCTACATCGACAGTCTGCATAAAAGCATAAGTTAGCCATCATCCCTCCGAATCCCCAACCGCATAGATCACAGAAGTACTGACCTTCCCCCCAAGTACTTCATCCCCAATAATCAAACAAGCCGCCGTATGAATCGTTCTCGAATTTCGCTCGTCCGCAGATGATGATGTCATGACTCTATTCGTAAAAGTAGAAGCAGCCGCAGACGTGTGAGCGTAATTTGGTCCAGGACGAGAAAGATGTCTTGCTAATTGTGAGAAACGGGAGAACATGAATGAATAGAAAATAGGAAATAGAAGAGAAAGTCTTCGTATGTAGGTAACTTGTAAGTCGTAACGCAAGAGTATATGGCGCACTGGCAAATCAATGAAGTGGGGTGAGGCTCTAGCACGGGTAGTAAATGGAGCCTTGGTGATGGTTTTTGATGTTACGCGGTTACGCCAGGGGTTTTGCTTTGGCGGGGGTTATCTGTGATGTTATCTTGTAGATATAATAAGGTTTTTTAGAGGGGGACGCAAGTGGCATGTCATTGTTCGTATATGTTACAATTAGAATAATATAAATACAAGAAAGGGTCCCGATATCAAATAAATAAAAGTCTTTTCATGATGCTCTCTCCCCATCCCATATACTTTTCATGGACGAGAATGCTATTGTGTTCGAATGTCAGTATCATACAACTTCAAAGACTATTGTCTATTATGACTACCTATCTTTATCATCAACATCAATCTAGGAGTCAAAGTTCTTTCAGAGAACCCGATGATCCTTTTGTTAAAATACCTAGCTTCAATTTATTTCTACCTTTCCTATCATCACCATCAAACCGATCAACCGCTCAATTTTCGCCCGGATGCTCGGCTCGTCCCTTTTTCTTCCCTTATCGTCGATAGAGATGGTATAAACAACGGAAGGTAATGCGGAGAATCTACTAATTGAAGTTCTCAATTTTTTCTTCTCTTTTCTCTTTTCTCTTTTCTCTTTTCTCTTTTCTCTTTTCTCACTCTTGTCAATGATTTGTATTTATTATCATCATCGGAACCGTTCATTCTCATAATGGTTCTTAGTAACTCTGGATTAGTCAGGAAAGTTACTTTTATTACCCAACAATTGACATCGGATTAAAGTTGTGATGACAAGAAGTCCGACGGACCCGCTCAAAAAGCCGAAAGTCATACGCCGAGTTATTAAAACAAAATATAATACTTTTTCCTTTCTGATTTCATTACTTGCTTACTACTTTTTCTACTTCCTTTACTCTTTATTTTTTGGTTCTCATTAGGATATCTTTACAATTATGTCTTCAGGACCTGCTCATAGAGTGCAATCAGCAGTGGTAGAGTATGGATATCCGCAAGGGCATCTTGGTCATCTTACAACAGAGGAAGAAGCCGCTTTGAACAACTTCAAGGCCCTATGCACCGAGAAGGGTTTGTACAAATCTGGAAATGGAAGTGATGAGCTAGCATCACACGAAGATGCAACACTTCTGTTTGTTCCCGTATCATATTCTTCCACAAACACCTTCTAATGATTCATTAGACGATTTCTCCGAGCGCGCCGGTTCGTTGTACTTGATGCATTTCACCAATTTTCCACGACAGAGGAATGGCGAAAAGAAAATGATTTAGATCAATTATACGAGACTATCGATTTAGAACATTACGAAGAAACTCGCAGACTTGTAAAGTCCCTTCTCTACATTTATCCGCAGCCTTCCTAATCATTTGAATATAGTATCCGCAATGGACAGGACGACGCGATCGACGTGGTATCCCTGTGTATGTTTTCGAAGTATCATATTTGACCGGCAAACGAATGTCAGCATATGAGAAGTCCGCTCATGATACACATACCAAAACCAAGGGACATGGCAAGACCCCGGGGAAGTTATTGCGGTTGTTTGCTTTATACGAAAACCTCACTCGATTTGTTATGCCATTATGTACAGTTCTTACGGATAGAGAAAACCCGCGCACCCCGATCACACAAAGCAATAATATTGTTGATATTTCTGGAGTTGGGTTAAAACAATTCTGGAATCTGAGGACGCATATGCAAGATGCAAGTACTCTGGCTACAGCTCATTACCCTGAGACTCTTGACCGCATTTTTGTAAGTTGTAGGTCTATTGTAACTTTGAATGTCTTCTAATTATTCTGCTAGATCATTGGTGCTCCAGGTTTCTTTCCAACAGTTTGGGGATGGATTAAAAAATGGTTTGATCCAATAACAACGTCCAAAATCTTCATCATTAGCCATAACGATGTGAAGTCAACTTTAGAAGCTTTTATCGAGCCGAGAAATATACCCAAGAAGTATGGCGGCGAACTAGAATTTGAGTTTGGGGATGTGCCTACCCTAGATCCAGCTTTAGAAGCGGTTACCACCTGGAAGGAAGCCGGCTCTCCGAAATTTCCAGACGGACCCATGTACTGGGTACATACAAAAGAGTCTATCCAAGCTATCGCGGTCGGAAGTCAAGAAAAGAAGGAGAGGAGAGAAGAAATATGTACAGTCAAGAAGACCATCACAGACAATGAGACCAATGGAACAATCGCCAAAGACGCCACCGCCGAAACCACATTACCCATTCGATCAGAATTACTTGAAGTACCCACCGCAGCACCCTCAATCGTCACTACAACTACGACCACCGAAACCAATTCTCCCTTAATTCAAGAAAATACCAAAGAAGAAATTGCTAGTCCAAATGACGAACTCATCCCAAACACCCGCCCAGAATTAGAAACTTTCCACACAGCCCAAGATGGGGGAGCAGTAAAATTATCAAATGGAACAACAAAGCCCTATCCAATTACCACTGCCGATACTCTAGGTCCAAACATCAACCATGACGGACCAGCCGAATTATCAAAAGCTCCTACCGAACAAGAAATTATACATGATGATGAAAAGGTTGCGGAATTACCTCATTCACCAGTTGCGAACTCGGATACTGCTTCGATACCGGGTTCTCATGAGAAGAAGGATAAGAGGAAGAGTTTGTTGGGAAATTTGAAGGGGAAACTTACGGGTCATTGATTTTTGATTTTGAGTTTGATTTTGATTTGATGCGAGATTAATGGATACATGATATGGGTTGGTTGCGTGTGAAGAATTGGATGAAGGAAAGAATGGATGGATGAAAAATAGAAGACTAGAAGTAGAATACCTATACGTAGGTATGTGGTCAGGCTGGAGTTAGATGTTAGATGTTGGATGTGTGTGATATATATCACTTTATCACTGCGAGCGAGCGAGCAAGTAAGTAAGCGATACCTTGGGTTGATGTTGGATTTGGTTGGATGAATGGAAACACGAGATTATGAAATAGGAAATGCAATGCAATGCAATGGATAAAGAGTTATTACCAGTACCAGAATAGACACACAGCACAGTATTCATTGATGTTGATTGATTGATTGATTCATTGATTGATCAAGGGTTTATTTTATTTTATTTTATTTTAGCTTGATTTTGTTTTGGTGAGTGGGTGTGTATATGTGATGTGATGTGATGTGGATGGAGGGGATGGGGATGATGTGGATATGGATATTTATGGATATGGATATGGATATGTGATATGAAGAGGGAGGTGATGTGAGGTGAAGTGATGTGGTATGATGTGTTTGTTACAACTTTCAAATCAATCTTCAAAAAAGTTCACAGGAAAACATTCACATATAGATCTAGACCTAGACCTAGACCTAAGCTGGTTCATTTGTAGGTTACAATACTCGAGTTACAATTTAAGCTGTAAAGTGAAAGTGATATACACATGATTCGTTCCCCTTTATTTCCTTTTCCGAGTACCTAACCTAACGCCACGCCACCTTGAAGAGATCCCAGTCATCCATCATCATGAACATAATCATAATTTCGTAATAGTATTCCCAATCGTAAAATCATAATACCTTCCTTCTTTCAAAGAAAATCACCACTTCCATACCCTCCAAATGGATTCGGCGGTCTTCCACCTCCTCCCCTTTGTGGTCCATCTCCTGGTCCCAATGGATCATACCTTGCACCCGGTGGTGCATGTGGATTAATTCCGCCGTTTCTGCCTGCACCTCCCTGGCCTTGTCCTTGTCCGCCAAATAATGGATCATCGAATGTAGGGTGCATACCACCGAAGCCACCCATACCACCTAACCTTCCACCACCACCTGTAAAAGATCCGCGCAGGGGATCGTGGGGTCCTAGTCCAGGTGGATGCAGATCATCGTGTCCGATATTGAATGGGGCTCCGGCTGGCTGAACTATACCGCGTAGAGGGATCCGATTCAAGTCGAGTTCGTCGTCAAAGCCGGGAGGAGGGAAATCGCCGGCAGGCATGGGTCGGCGGGGTGCGTCGGCGAGGGGGTCGTTGTAGGGATAGGGACGGGCGGGAGAGGGAAGTCTGGGATTGGCGAGGGGATTTCGGGGTGGGTTTCGTCGAGCGTATTGTTCTTCCCTTTCGTCGTGGGCGCGAGATGCTTCGGAATCGCCTTGGTGTCGAGACTCTTCGTAGCCTTCTTTTTGAAGTGAAGGGAGAAGTCTTTGAATGATATTGATTTTAAAAAGGGTGGTGAGATCTGCGATTCTGGAAGGAGAAACAAAGATCTCT
Source organism: Sclerotinia borealis F-4128 (assembly GCA_000503235.1). Classification (NCBI taxonomy): domain Eukaryota; kingdom Fungi; phylum Ascomycota; class Leotiomycetes; order Helotiales; family Sclerotiniaceae; genus Sclerotinia; species Sclerotinia borealis. The sequence goes on from KI628857.1 coordinate 10,268, forward strand.
TTGAGCTTTGATTTTAGATTTGAACGATCTTCTTGATCATTTAAGGTGGGAATTCGAAGAGGCAAAGCGGCAGAAGAGATATAATCCTTGGCTCCGACTTCAAAACGAGTTATTCTTTCATCGCCAAGTCCTATGCCTCTAATCTCTGCCTTTCCACCTAATCGATCGACTTTTACAACGTATTGCATGGATGATTGGGAGTGTGCGTAGAGGAAAGAATGGGAACCGAAGGAAGAGTTCCATTTTGTTGATAAACGTGGAGCTAGTTGCGCACATTCTGTTTCTGGAGATTGGTTAATGATGGATATTTTCATGATAGATGTGCTGCCAAAACTTACCATTCTTTTGTCCTTCTTCGAATCCAAGAAGTCGGAATCCAACAGCGATCATGCAGGCATGAGAAAAAAGAGCGATGGCTTCATAGGAACTGCTGATATCGGAATCGGTATCTTCTTTTTGATGAGTAGGTAGGGCTTCTGCCATATGATTTAGGATGGAATCCGGACTGAGTGGATTATTGGACATTTTGGCGGATGTGTTGATAAATTTGATGTAAGTGTTTCCGGCGATGGCTAGAGTGAGATTAAGCCTTGAGAGCGTTGAAAACTTAGTTGATTGTAACTGATCTGATAAATATCAATATATGAAAGTATACTATGTCGAAGATGTGATGATTCAAGATTCGATATGGAAGTAAAGAGGTAAAGAGTGAAAGAAATACAAACGAGATTTAGAGTATCAGAAAATAAATGGAATGCGGGGGTGGATGGGTGGGATGGGTGGATGGCGAATCCTAGAATCTGCCTGAAGCTTTGCTACCACTCACTGCCTTACCTTACCAGTAATATCCTTGTCATGTTTAGTGACGTTTAGTGGCGGTATACCCCGTCGTGCCCGTGCTCAGGGTTAAAGGGACCCCTGTAAATATTTTGACAGCTTATTTACTGTCGCATGGCAAGGCCTAGAACGTGTAAAACTTCAACAATACCCACCAGGAATATATCTTCGTACAACTTCATTCAATGGCTTTTAATCGCGTTACATTAACTTCAATATCATTCTTGGATTAAGGATATCTTACATCAATTGCTAATAAAGTCACTTGATTGAGATTGAGGCCTTGGTATAACCCTTCACCCCCTCTTGGAAGACAGCATGGATTCAACTGAGCCTCTATTTGAAGGGCAGAAATTGGTGAAACTGCCATCGATTGCTCATGATGATCCTTTTGTCAGGGTGGTTAAGACTTTATCCATGTATGTGTGCTAAAGACTGATATACCATGACTTCCATCTAATCTTTAATGATAGATACTTCGTCGATGAAATTGTCCTACCTTCAACCTTTGAACAATTAAGAACTACATCTGCGGGCAACAAAATCAGAATACTGGTTGAACATCTGGTCGAAAATGTTACCAATCCTGCCATTATAAATGCAATCTTGTCAGTAGCATGCCAATTGCGATTGTACGATAATAACTGAGATCATCCTAGAACCCTAAAATGGCATTTCTCTACCCTCGACGTAGACGATCGCGGAATCAATGAAACTCGAGCAAGCGCATGTGAAATAGTGGCATGGAGATTCTTGAGTCGTGTATCGGAACGAGATGCTGTCGACTTTTGCCTATACGAGTTACCTCTACCTACTCTTCAACGATCAACAGATGGTGCGGCGGAAGAACCAGAGGAAAGTCAAGCTACAGAGCATTCAACTTTATTACCACAGTTCAGAGAACGGGATTCACCCCCTAATACTCGGCCAGCTAGTCAAAAAAAGACAGAACTCTTGCGCTCCATATCACACATGGGATCATTCTTCACACATGATGGTATAGATGATGATGAGGATGACCCAACATCTTCTTTCACGGGACTAAATGGACTTGAGATTGCAGCAGTAGCCGATTGCAAGAAATTCCTTAGTCAAAGAATCGTTCAAAAGATTATAACTGGTATTTGGAAAGGAGATATTACATTTTGGGAGAGCTTGAGTGAGCATACACAAAAGAAAGCTCAATTCTACAACCGAAAAAAGTCCGACCCATTTTCGAGATTGAGAGTACCAAGATACATTAAAGCTTTTGAAGTTTTATTCTTTGCCTCTTTCTTGTTTCTATACTATGCAGTCCTTGTTGAACGGAATCCGTAAGTATCTCCACGGTAGCAGTTCCTTCAAACCTTGACATTATACAGATATCATATTACTCTCCTTGAGATTGTCCTCTATGTATGGTTTGCTGCTTTTACATATGATGAACTTGGAGAGTTTATAGATGCAGGCTCAATATTTTATGCCGTCGACATATGGAACACTTGTGATTTGATGATTATCTTGATAGGAGCTGCATTTCTACTCACACGTTTGTACCCCTCAACCGAGGGTTTCGGACAATATCTAACATTGATTAGGTGTAATTGGCTTATCAAAAGATAACGACAGGATTATTGATATGGCTTTCGATATACTGTCACTAGAAGCATTGTTTATGGTTCCTAGGTTAGTATGATAATGTGTCCATGAGAGAACAAGACTAACTTGCTTAGAATATGTTCCCTTCTCAGTCTCCATCCATACTTCGGAACTCTCATCCCCTGCCTTAAGGAAATGGCAAAAGACTTTGTAAAATTTATGGTCATAGTTCTAATTCTTTACCTCGGATTCCTCACAACCTTTACCCTTCTCGCCCGCGATTCCTTTACTCTTGGCGAAATGTCCTGGGTACTCATTAAAGTCTTCTTCGGATCCTCATATCTCGGTTTCGATATCATGAATCAAATCTCTCCCCAACTCGGTCCACCCCTCATGCTTATCTTCGTCTGCATGACCAATATTCTCCTCATTACATCTTTGATCAGTATCTTGAGTGATAGTTTCTCAAAAGTCATCAGTCATGCTAGAGAAGAATACCTTTTTGTTTATTCAGTTTATGTCCTCGAAGCATCGACCAGCAATCGATTAACGCACTTTTATCCACCATTAAATCTCATCCCGCTTATACTCATAAGACCCCTCAGACTCTTCATGAGTTCATCTACGCTACGCAGAACACGTATAGGACTTTTAAAAGCAACGCATGCACCGATTGTATTAGCTATTAATATCTTCGAGGGCGTTTATGAACATATACAAGATCCGTCTTCGTTCCCTCGCACTCCTATGGCTACAGGACCAACTACACCTACGAGTAGTGGGTTGAGCGGCGGATTGAGTGGTGGAGGTGGAGGTGGAGGTGAACCGGCTTATAAAGGTAAAGCGAAAAAGAAATTCCTGATGAGTCGGACGGGTACAGATCAATCGTTGCATTTTATGGATGGACCGAGTATTGGGAGGGATGGAGAGGCTAGTCCGTTGGTTTGTGGGAAGTGGGAAGGGGTCGTTGGTGTTGGTGTTGGTGTTAGGGGCAGGAAGGATGTTGCTGTAGTGGGTGGTGGTATTGGAAATAGTAATGGAAATGGAAATGGAAATGGAAACCGAATAATCAACAAAACATTAGTATTCTCAGCGGAAGATAGCGGATTAGGAGGAGAAGAGGACAGGAATTTGGATAATGATAGTAGTAGGGATAGGGATATGGATATGGGTATGGATATGGATATGGATATGGATAATAAGAGAACAGAGCAAGAGAGAGAAAGAGAAAGAGAGCAAGAAAGAGAAAGGGGTAACGAGAGAGAAAGAAGATTAGAAAGGAAGTCGATGAATTGGGGGAAAAGATTGAGGAATTAACGAAGTTGTTTATGGCGGATAAGGGATTGGGTGGGGATGATGAGTTGTAGATGTGAGTAGAGGGATTGATGGAGATGGAGATGGAGTTGGAGGGGCTGAGTTATGGTAGAGGAGGGGAGGAAATGAGAGGAGGAGAGTAGACATAAAAAAATGTTTGTGTGTTGAGATATGGATTGGGGGTTGAGATGCGGATTGAGATATGGATTGAGGAATAGGAGATACGGAGGGTGGGAGATGAGGGGTGAGAGATCGACTCGAAAGCATACTTACTACTGCTGGATTGGTCGTAGGTTGTAGGTTGTATAATTGAACGCGGCTAGGTCAGGATGTACATATGCACATAGGATGAATGGCTAGGATGCATGGTGCTGTGTATCTATATAATATGAATGTAAATATTAATCCAACAAATATTTCATATACAAGTATACGTGTTTATATATATTGAAAATTTATACATAAAGAATTTCTAATTGAGAATTTTCGGTTAGGGAGGAGAGGAGAGGAGAGGAGAGGAGAGGAGAGGAGGGGTGTGCAAGGCAAGGCAAGGGAATAAATTCCTATAGATTTAGGTTAGGGTAAGTGGAGAGATGTGTAATGAATGCCTAATTAATATACATCTCCCAAGTTTCGAAGCTAAATTTTTGATTGAATCCCATCCCATCCCAACTCATCTAATTCTACCCCATCTCATCCCTCCCATCTATCTATCTATCTATCTATCTATCTATCTCACCCCTTTCTTTCCCTTCCATCTCACCCCTTCCCAACTAACTACTAACTACTAACAATTTCCATATATATATAATCATGATATTGATATCTTACTCGTAAACGCAATTATAAACTGTTTAAATATACTAAGTACTCTACTCTACTCTACTCTCCTCTACTCTCCTCTACTCTACTCTACTCTTTAGTCTATATGAAATAAATAAATCAATCATAACTATAACATAATCACACTATAAAATAATTTTAAATTTTTAAAAAAATATTTGAAATGAGAACTAGTAGCTAGTACTCGAATAGCTAGTATCAAAATAGAAAAAGAAAAAAAAAGAGCAAAATCTGGATATCTAACTTTTGATTTTTCTTTCTGTATTCCTTGCGCCCTGCGCCATGATTGGTATCTTCATATCTTATCCTTTTGGTGTTTGGTTCTCTCTTTGGTTCTCTGTTTGGTTGCCTTCTGTTTTGTTCTCCTATTATTCATTCATCGTTTCATATCGTGTCATATCGTATTGTGTCATGCTGTGAACGCTTTTGTTCTTTTATCACCTCTCCTTCCCTTCCCCATACTCACTCATCACGCACTCGCATTCATTTCATCCCTCTCCACAACCCACCTCCCTCCCCCTCCCCCTCTCCCCTCACCCTCACAAAACCCCCACCAAAACCCCAATCAACCTCCCCACCCACGGCAACGCCCTCCAAACCCCCCACAAATTCCACAACCCAAACGCATTCGTCTTACACTTCCCCAACAACCCCCACCTCAGCACTTTTTTCTCCCACTCCCCTAACCCCATCTCCCCCCTAAAAACCCTCTCTAACAGTAGTGCTTGCATCGCACTCTGACTCGTACTCAACGCCATATGCGGTCTCATCAGATTTAGTGCTTCGCCTGTAATCAATACTTTATTATTGAAATTTGGGACGATGGCACGAGGGACGGAGGAATCGTTGATGGCGGTTATGAAGGGAGAGCTGGTTTTGGATATGATTTCGGCGAATGGGGCGGTCATGCAGGATTGGGAGAGAGAGAGATAGGGGGCCCAGGCGGCAGGGTTCATGAGGCCGGAGGGGAGTGTGGTACGGTGGAGAGTGCCGGTGGTGTCGGTCATGATTTGGGTGAAGGAGGGGGAATCGGAGGGGAGGGGGTGGTACCACACCCAGTTGTAGCGGCGGTGGCCGGGGGTGAGAGATCCGTTTGGACCGGGGATTATGTATCTAGTGAAGGAAGAAATGTAATTAGCTTGGCTGTTTTTTGCTGGGATATTGCGAAAATAAAAACTTACAACAAAATATATCCGCCCTTATAAGAAAAATACGTCAAATTCGGATCAAAAGTCCTCTTCGCCTCCTCCGAAACCTCAGACTCAGGAACGGTTCCTCGAAAAGCAACGTATCCCGCATAATCTCTCTTGACATCTGGAAAAAGTGTTGCTCTTAGTTTGGAATTAGCGCCGTCGGCTAGAATTACCATGTCGGCTTGAAGTTTCTCTTCTGCGTTGTTGGCTTTGAGATCTTGATATATGATTTCAACACCATCCTCAATACTCTCTAGAGAAATAACATTCATCCCGGTCAAGAACTCCGCTTTTCCCTCACCCTCTCCCATCCCCTCATCTCCATCCCCCTTCCTCACCACCTCCCCCCCACAAAACTCACTCCTCAACCCATCAAAATTCCTCCTCAACCGATGATAAACCACACTCCAACTAGTCATCTGCAACGGTCTCTCCATCTTCCTCTTAACCCTTGCTTCCTTATCCAAAAATTGCACCCCAGGTGATTTAATAGACCATGGTTCATCGACCCGATCGTGCGCTTTCATAAATTCCTCGAATTCTGGATGTGTGGTGATGCCGGCGGCGAGATCATGTCGGATGTCCGAGGGGTTGCGTTCGAGGATGCGGATGTGGTGGCCGAGGCGTTGGAGTACGATGCCGTGCATTAGGCCCGTGTTGGATCCGCCGATCTTTTTAGAGGGGGGGACGTGGGTTAGTAGGGTATGGTATGGTATGGTATGGTATGGTATGGGGTAATGGGGTTGGGTGGAAGGATGAGGGTGAGGGGGGATGAGGGTTGGAATTGTGGGGAGAGAAGTGTGATGTGAAAGAGGTTGAAGGATGAATAACTTACAATCACGATATTCATGGGTTTGGAATAGTCCATCTTGTCTTGTTGATGAGTGAAGTACTAACAAACAGATGGATGAATAGATTTGAGGCTGGTTGGCAGGAAAAAGCAATGTATGTACTCGAGTACTTCTTGGTTCTTGAGACAGAATACAATACCCAAGTTTCCCAGTGTAAATCCCTGTGTGAAGTTATTCACAACTTACTATGAAGAAATACAAGATCAAGATAGATAGATAATCTATGATAACCCTTCAATCCTTACTTGTAGAATAAACTTTGCACAACACAACAGAGGTGTGAAAAAAGTCGAAAGTCTATTCAGAAGGAAAGATCACAGATGTGAGAAATAAATTGATACCAATACTCTGTACAATAGAATATAATAAAAATGGGGCTACCCATATATAACCTCAACCTCAACCTCAACCTCCTGCATTATTGCGGCACTGCACTGCACTTGCACTGCCTGCTGCACTGTGCTGCGGCGGCACTCTTTTATTCATTTATTAAGTCAAATTAATTAAATTAATTAATCAACCTTATGTTAATTGAATTCCTATATTCTTATATATATATACATACACTATACTGTATACAACATATATAGGTAGGTAAGTAGATAGGTAGATATTGTAACATTATCTACGAATAACATCTTATGTAATTACTATATAATAATATCTAAAATCCTATCTATAGGTAATACCGGTAATATATAATATACAACTGAGAGTGAATGTCATTACCTAGGTAATTAACCAACTGGGGATAATATATTCGAGTAATGGGGTGATGTGATATGATAGATGTGATATATGTGATATAATGTGATTGATGTAGACAAGTAGATACCTAGTACAATAGGATCTGTCGATCCTACCACACCACATACTAAGATCTTACCATATCACATCATACTTATTACAGTAACCATACCCACCCATACCATTTTACTCCTCCCTCAATAATAAAATACCACGCTCCGGACTGAAAAAATAAAGTGAGTGAATGGATAGGTAGGTAGTTTTAGTTTTATGACTCTAGAGTCTATATACTGTAATATCGAAGCCTATTATTATAATAATAATAACAAGTAAAGTAATATATACTACCGAAAACTTGATGGGGAATTCGGTATTTGATTTGGGTGAGATTGTCGTAATTGGAGGAATGGGAATAGAGGAATGGAGGAATGAAAGGTTGTGTACTCGAGTAGATAGATAGGTTGATTCAGCCTATTACGTAAGATCACAGTAAAATGAGCACCGATTTACTGTAAATATACAGACGACTCTAAAAACATCGGGTGAAATGAATATTGTATTGTACATATGGTTATCTCGGATAATTCTACGTATTGTGACCATTGATCAACCATTGATTAACCTATTAATTATTCATTACTCTATTCTCTGCCTATGATATGCGCTTAGAAAACTAGGCACAGCATGAATTTGTTGTACAGCTCCACCATTTGTACCTTTTTTTTCTTTTTTGAGCGGCTGATCGAGTCGAGTTGGATGCATGTAACATGGGGGATGAATGATAAGACCGAAGGGGCACCTCCGTCCCAAATATAAAGATTCATCGTGGGCTTGCTTATCTTATTTAAGAAAAATTCCCTAGATGTTCTTCGTTGATACCAGTCAGTAGTCATGCAGACTGAGAATTCTCAAAATACGACTACCGCCGCACTGATCGTGACGATACTAGCAGTCATCGCTGTCGCCCTTCGATTTTTGACAAGACGATTGACGAAAGCTGGTATTGCGGCTGATGATTGGTGGATTCTGATTGGTGTACTGCTATTGATCGTAACTGGTAGTCTCCTCCTCTATGGTACGTGACAAAAAATTGGGAGCAACAGGATTTCGATATAATCATTAATCATGACCATAACTAATTTTCTCAGGCGTTAAATCGGATCCGAATGGTGGAGAGACAATCGATCGCGACTCTCCCACTTTCGATTATGCTCCACATGTCACATATCTCAAAATTTCATGGACGTGCGCCATACTTTATTTTTTCGTCGTGACGGCCATTAAGATCTCCATTCTACTCATGTATCGTCGCATATTTTCCACGAGTTTGGTGCGTTCGTATTGGATCTTCTTGGGTATAGTTCTAGTATGGTGGCTGGCCGGTACCATCGCCACGGCCATCAGCTGTGTCCCCGCGAGTAGATTTTGGATCGGACCGCCGGCGGGAGGCTGGTGTTTTAACTTCAATATTTATTGGATGGTCATGGGCCTAATAGAAATCATCGTCGATATTGGTATCTTGATATTGCCAATAGGTGTTGTCGTTGGACTTCACATGCCTAATTCCCAAAAAGTATTGGTTGGAGGTATCTTCCTACTGGGAAGCTTGTACGTATATCCGAATTCTGCTCCAGTATCTGTCCATGCTGACAATGTGAAAGTGTTGTCGTAACAGGTATTGTACGTGTGGTTCTGGGATATGCTCCTGGTAGTCAAAATGTCGACTTTCCACGAGCGGAACTATGGTCAGCTGTTCATGTTGGAATGGCAATAGTCTGTGCTTGCCTCCCAAACTTTCGTCCACTCTTGAATCGCATCACGGCTTCCGCTCGTCGCCTGTATGGTTCCGCCATAACGAGTGAAAGAGATCCTAATACAAATGGTTCCAGTGGTGGTCGGAGTGAAGCGTCGAAAAATAAAAACGCGGCAGAATTAATGACTTTTGGTAATACTCGACGCCAAAGGCTGAATGAGTTGGAAGATACAAACGCGGATACTAGGCAATTGACGAGGAATGAGAGTGGGGAATTAGATTCCTTCCATCACACAGAATTCGTGGCCGAGGGAGCAGAGGATTCAAGGCCTAGGGGCATTTATGAGGTATGATATCGTCATGTAGACTCAGACAATCGAAATTCATAATATCTCTCATCGCTTGACAAGATGGAAATTCCTCGTAAGAGAACGTGAAGATTGGAATTATATGCCATGAGAAGTCCATCAATAAGAAAAGTAAAGTGAGAAGATTAGAAATACCGGAAAGAAGTGAAAAGCTTCTTCTCTTGGTGGATGTTTCTCGCAAAATATGGGAGATCCCTATGCGCCAAAACAGTTTAGTGCGATGATGCGGGGTTATGTTCCGTTCCCCCTCACACGTGATCGAGAGTTCAACGACGTAGACTTAGCAAATGAGGAAGTCGAGGAAGTCACCTCTTCATTCACATATATGGGGGGTCTTCGATAGTATACCTACCTAGTAGGTATCTTTTGCCTTTTCCAATGACTTCGAATCTCATATACGAGTAGCTCAATGGTGTTTTCATATCATAAACATCAGCCTTCGAACGGTCGAACCAATTGATTGCCAATTGGTAAAAATCAGAAATCATTTATAATAATATGTTCACTCAACTCGAATATTCAAAGCTCGACACTCACTGGCAGCAAGTCTAGACCACACATGATGAAGCAAAGAGAGAAAAAGATTGTCAAAAGAACATTCTTTATTTGAAAGAACATTTGTTATCAATCTTCTCATTTGGCCAAGAGAAAATTCTGAATATAAGGGCCGGGTCATGCATCTAAGACATGTGTCACTGATATTGAAGGTCCAGTGAGTCAACACATTTATTTATCCGGTTCTTGGACCATCAGATCTCAGACACTCTTTGGGCCTTAAGGGACCTCAAGAGATATGTCCTAGAGAATCTACCTGATATTTGATATGATATTAATGATGCTTGTATCTTCAATGACACAGAACTCTCACAAATGATATACTAATAATATGCACCTAGAATACTCGAGTTTGTGGTTAGGTGATCATTTTGGTTATCGAAAGAAGTGTAACAGAATTCTTTTCACCCACCGACTGTTAATGTCTTACTTTCGATCAATGAAATATTCTGGGACAATTTGGAGTCTCAGTAGTATGGTCATCCGGATATCTGTGCTGGCAGGACAAGTTATGAGTTCCGGATAGATTTAAGTTCTGGGCAGATTTCGAATTCCAGCTAGAGCTAGGAGACCTATAAACACCGGACATATATTTTGACTTTACTTTTGCATTCTATCTCACCATATTTTACTTTCTCTGCTCTGCTCAATCCTTTGATTTTTTCATGTTGTTTTATATCCTCATCGACTGAGCATACATGCATGCATGCAACTGAGCATTTACATATACTCTTGCGCTTGCGCTTACAGATCAAGCTTGTAGATCTGGCTTCCTTTCAAGGAAAGTTTTCTTAGATGACAAATGAAATTGTGAGAATAGTTGGCCTCTGCATTATCTTCATATGCTTTTGTTGTATCTCGGGCAAATTTCTGCACTGTGTAGTGTAGTACATGATGTACATTAATCAATAACTTTGAAGTCTTCAGAGCGATACAGAGTCTTGCAGCATGGTACCTTCCATCACTGTCACTGTTACAGCAGGTGGTACACTATTAGTAGCCTTTATCCCTGAAAGAGATATATCGCTGCTCTGTATGTATTTCAACATTGATCATCAAACTTACTTGCGCACTAAATTGCCGCAACAATACAAGGTGCTCTACCAGTCAGCTCTTTCTTTAAATCATCTTCTTGTTCACACTCATCTCTAATTTTTCCATTTATCAGAGCTAGCGATACCTGAAGTCCTAGATGAAAACGCGAGTGAGGCTTCTGCGTCGGTACTCCTTCCTACTCATTTTACTACTCGAGTATATTTCAAGTTGTAATTATAGCCTTCTTGCATACATTCAGACGCAGATCCCAATTCTTAGTTTCCCTCAATCTCTTTGCAATTAGCTCAAATCAGAGAGGAGGAGCGCGCAATATAGTAACCTTACTCGCAGACCGTTGCCTACAATGGAGTTGGTGTTAAGGTATTTCTGCACTCGCAGAAGTTTTAATAACGGATATGGTCTCATTATAGCAAAGAGAGAATGACATGGCTTTCTTGGGTGTGGTGTGGGCATCAAGTAGTATAAATGAATCCTTGATTAATGGGTCCTGGTCGAGGATAATGCTTGGAGATGGATCTTCTACCTCATTCTACCCATCATCGTGGTGGGATTTGTGGGATGTCTTTGATTCTTGAAGCTGGAGAGGATGATAAATTGTTCGAGAAAGTGCTACTGGGAATCTGTTGTATCGGCTCATTTATCTTCTTTGGGTCTTTGACATTGTTTTTGACATTGTTTTTGACATTGTTTTTGAATCCATTGACTTGGGACGAAGTGAGGTATTCATGGCTGGCATATTCTGGTCCCCACTGTTGTTGGTAGCTGTTGAAGTTTTCGGTTTATGTGTGTATGAAGCGTTGGTTGCGAGGAAGATAATTTTGTTAACTCGACTGTTCCGCAGTCGTTCAACAGCGATCGCATACTTCTTTATCTTTCTGTACGGTATGACTCTTTAGTCGGTCTTCCGTCCACTATGCGCCCTTACTTCATGTCTGTTCAAGTCTATACGTCCATTATGGCCGGCTCTTCTACCCCTCCCTAGACTCTCACGATTGTGCCCTTCGTCATAATCTTCGGAATTATCGCTGCGAAAACAGAGAGATATTGTTGGGATCTAGGGATTGCATGGCTCGACAGCCTTTGGTTACGATATGTAGTGTCTTCTTGATGTTGTAACTTCAGTTGTTGCGTGGGGATTTTTGATGCTAGGAAGTGGTATCGCATGAAAATCTTATTTTCAGTTATCACTTTAGCTTTTCAAGCTTCTGCTGCGGTGGGAGATGCTGCCACTGCAGTAGGGTTGTTCGCATTATTTCGAATCCTTGGATAAACTATTGGTGCCAACATGTAAGTTCTTCTCGTCCTTCTTTCTCGTGTTTCCATCTTCTCGAAGGCGCCAGCATTCGTCTTTTGAGTACCCTCCTAGCTGCCTGTCTCTGAATCTTCGTCCTTCGTTTTCTTTTTTCCAAAGTAGTAAGTTGAATAAATTTATTTCTGTGCTCTGTGATCTGCGCTCGTCTCCGCTCCTATTATACCCAAGATTACTTCTTCAGCTTCGTTCCTAACACATCTTTTCGACTATCCAAGGAATAACATTGTACTAGCAACGATTAGTGGAGGTGCCATATACTAAATCCGAATGGGCCGAACTCAAGACTCTTTCAGACCTCACCATGCTCACAGCACAGCTTGGACATACTCTCGATAGAATAGCTGCCAAATCGGTGGCTCTGATCTCATTGATCAATGATCTGCCACTTGATACTCCAGAAGTGATGGGCTTCAGGATTGTATCTGCAAGATCTATCAAGACTATTTGGGTTGGATGTGTAAATTCGCTCCAACTGGAATGATCGCCAGTTGCTTTGTCAAAGGCTATGATTTCGATCAGGCTCTTGTGACAGATGGAGGTTTCGCAATGGGCGTGAAGAAGGTTGATCCTGTGAGAAAAAGATGGGTACGAAGGCTAATGACTTAAAAAGTTGAAGCTGTCTGTCGAATAGAAAATCATAAGTACGAGTGATTCGAAGAACCTTTTTTCCAAATAGAAAAACACGAAGAAGGGTGGAGGTGAGTGAATGGGAGAGGTTATATCTGGTTTCAGCAAAAGAATAATCAAGGAGACGATGAATTCCGATAAGTTGAAGTTGTCTCCCCAAGAGAAAGAGAGAATATTCAAAGATATCGGAAGAAGAAGAGACCTGCTCTATGTTCGGAAAAGACTATTAGTTACAAATCTTTTTGGTATCTGGAAGGAATTTGATATTGTTCTATTGACTGACTGTATTTCTATTTCTTCTCCGAACAATTCCATATAATGTTTCAAAAGGTTTGTTTTGTTGGTACAGCTTAAAGATTATATGTAGGCACGTGGTGGGCTGTTCTTCTTTGGTTATATCGAGTTAAATAAGATCTTTCAAAGCCAATCAGATATTTCCTTGATATCTTTAGATTAATATTTTCGTCTCCTCTTTCCGAATTGAATGAATACAATTTTTTGCACCTATCAGAATCATTTCATTCTCGAATATAAGCCCGGAAATGTCTTAGCGTCGATTGGCTGTATTGGCTCGCTAGCTATCGGAAACCTTTTTCTTGTTTATCCGAGTCACCCACCACTTGTCTTTGACAACCTCTCTGATCCTCTCATTTTTATTTTTCCGATCTCTACAAGTTCAACTTACAACAATTCACAAAAGTTATCACAACCACAACGCGCATCTTGAAAATTTCCATCAATATTTGGAAATTTTATCAACATGCAAAACAACATACCACCCAGAACAACAATTCCTCATGGGGACTCCTTCAATCCTCGACCAACCAAGAGGGGAAGACCCGATAGACGTTCAAGATCGACTCGAGCATGCGACAAGTGTAAAAAGTAAGTAATATTTCAATTTCCGGAATTCTCTCCCCTTTGTTCCACATGTCATCACGTGATGATCCGAGAGCTTATTGTGGTCTTATTGATAATTATACAGAGCAAAAACAAAGTGTTCTGGTGACAAACCTTGCACATGGTGTATCGGACTGGGTTTAGAGCATGAATGCACATATGAGGCTCCCTACAGCCGTGGTTTACCACCTAAAATCAGACTGAATCCAGCTCATGAGCACAGCGCACAATTACATCAACCAAACTATAATGGATTCAATTCAATCAATTCAATCGATTCCAGTTCATTTCAGAAGCAGGGATCAAGACAACTATTACCGAAGCTTGGGGCAAACGGCGAAGTTTTACCAGATAATATGGCACCTTCACGTCAGCAGCTGAAGCATTATTCAACTGCTTCCATCTTTCAAGGAGTCCAACAAGGATTTGATATGCCACTCAAAGGCTTGTCTGTTCCTATCTTTGCGTTTGGCGATTTACCAATGCCTACCTATCGATCTGGAATTATTGCTCTGCCAAACAAAGATGTTGGTGCTAAACTTGTTGCAACTTATTTTGATCAGGTATCACATTGCATGCTCATACTTCATATTCCAACAGTTGAAAATTGGACAATGGATCTGCTTTCAGATGACGGTTATACCCTACAGAATAATGAGCTCAAGAGCAGGAATGCAATTGTTCTTTTAATTTTTGCTTCCGCTCAAGCATACCTTTCAGGACCACAAGCAACAAATTCTGATCCAAGGTCAGTAAGACACCTCTTTCTCTGATTCTCTTGCTAATATTTCTATCTTTAACAGTATGCGATACTTCCAATTGGCAGACGAACAACTACAATCCGAAACAGGTCCCCCACAGCTAGCCAGTGTACAAGCTCGATTACTACAATGTTACTACCTTCTATCTAGAGGTAGAATCAATCAATGCTGGAGCACCTTTGGTACTGTGGTCAATTTAATATTCGTACTTGGAATCCACAGAAAGCACAGTCAAGAAGGTATTATCAATCTAGTTGATATTGAATGTCAAAAGCGAGTCTTTTGGGCTGCTTTTACCCTTGATAAATTCTTGAGCCATGCTCTAGATGATCGACCACAGCTGATTGAGCTGGATAATACTGATCAGGTAAGCTGTTTCTTTCTTCCAGCCAGCAATGTTTCCATATACCTTTGTTGTTATGCAGGTCTGTTTTAGTCATTGCTTAGTCGAGTCTCTGGCCCCTTTCTTCAAGACAAGTCTGCAATCCGACCAAGTAAAGGGGTCTGATCAACTGCTGAGTCGTGGATTGGTCATCGATATCAATTTGATCTTTGGGCAGATATGAAATTTCATTGTTTACTCTGCAGTGTCACCGACATGGCAACATCTAAACTCAATCAAGTGAAAGAACTGACTAACAATCTCATTAGGACATGCCAAAACTGGTTAATGATAGGCAGCTTACATCTACCTTTCTCATGCCTGCTGGTAAAGATACTCTCCCTATGAACTTTGCTACCAATCTTCAAGTCGAGTAAGTTATACTTCCATTTATTGACTTCAAGGTCATTTCTAATCAATATATACATAGACTAGCAATCATCATCAGCAAAGTCCTAAAGGAAACCTGCGGAACTCATAGACCCGATGTCAAAATCCATTTAGAAATCGCCCATGACTATATGAATGATCTCTCAGGCTGGAAGCAGAAAGCCAGTCCTTTGCTTGATGCTAATCTAGATTTTTTGAGCCAGGTTCAAAAGCTCCAAAGAATAGATCTCTTTTTAGCATATCACCATGCCCAAGTTCTTTTACTTCGCAACTTCATCCTCGATAATGAAGTTGCAAATAGTTCCAATGGCAACAGCAGTAACCAGGCCGATGCTGTGCTAACCCCTGAAGTTGATGACGCTGCCGCCAAAGCACAACTCGTTACGGATGTTGATGAAGTCAAAGGTATCCTTGTCGAGGCATGTTTGGCTATCTGCAAAATCATGGAGGAACAGCCTGATTACCCTGAGTTTGATCAATCATTGTCGTTTCGAAATGATTGGGTAAGTTTTATTTTTCCACTACAAAACTACCAATCTCCCTTCCTCCCTCCCTTCTTTTCTTCCTCCCTCCCTCCTTCCTTCCAAGTTGGATACAAACTAACATCTACATTAAAAACAGTTTACACACTATGTCATATACTCCGCCGCAGCAGTTACATACATCATCAGCCACCAACACCCCGCAGAAGCAGCTAAATCTTCCTGCATGATCCTCAAGAAAGCTCGACTCCTCCACCAACCTCTCAAATCCGTCGCACAACCCGGTTCATTCATCGCCCAATGTGTTTCCAATTTGGATGAATTAAAGGATGCGGTCGATGATGTTATCGAGCAACATCTAGGCGTGGAACTAAATACGAAGATTGCTGAACGAAATACGAATATTACCAAACGAAGTGCGAAGATTGCGAAACGAATGGCGAAGATGCCGAAACGCAGTGCGGAGAGCAGTGGAAGTGGAAGTGGAAGTGGAAGTGGAAGTGAGTACGTGGATGCAGAGGATACGCCCATGGATTTTAGTAGTGATGATGGTGGCGCTGCTGCGAATGGAAATGAAAATGGAAATGGGAATGGAGCTAGGCGTGACGATACGAATATGGGTCAGCAGAAAACCAACAGAACAGGAAGAGACGCTAGCGATGGTCGAATTCCCATCATGGACCGTTTTGCACGATGGGGTTTCTCGAGACTTACGGCTCGCTAGTTGGGTGGTTGATTTGATGGCATCGGAAGGATGGATATCTTTGATGATGTCAGGTCAATGTTTCGTGGGATATCTCGGTCTTTGACTTTGAGTCCTGATTCCGAAGCAGTACCGATCGATCGTGGATTTTGTCCTTTTTTCCCTTCTTCTTCTTCACCTTTTCTTCTTCTTCTTTGATCATCCCTTTTACCAGCTTTTATGGCTGCAGCATTACATATGTATGCGTTCTTTTCTGTTTTTCTGCTTTTTCCTTTCCTTGCCGTTTTCTTTTCCATACCAAAATACCACTTTTTCTACAGTCTACAGGCCGGCGCACAGAAGGAGCATATGCATTTTCATATGGCCAGGATATACCCAACATAGTTTGCATGAAGGTACATTTTTGTAGATAGGCGTTAGCATTAGCATCGGCATTAGCATCAGCATTATGCGTTGAGTTATTTGAATGGAATTCGTTGATTTATGGGTTGTGTAAGGTTGCTGCTAGTGGTTTTGATGAGATGGTACTTGAGTATACATGTTTGATTATACTCAGTACTCGTAATATGATAAGATACATGCCGGTCGGTAGTACTATAGTACAGTAAACGCTTCACACTCATGATCAATTAGTAGCCTCGTCTCTCGTCCACTATGAATATACCCCTATCTATATACAGTCACTCTATACAAGCCTATTCCTATCCCAATTCCAGTTCATATCCCCATCCCTATCCCTTCTACTCGTATCCCTATTCCTATATTATAATACTTCCTAAAATACTGGTATGGAAATTAATTACTCTTATTTTACTTGTACTTGTACTGGGATCAAGATTTGAGATTTGAGATTTCAAATTATACTCGAGTAATGTGGTTTACGGTAATGCTATGAATAATGAGTAATGAGTAATGTGACATTATAGATGAATGAATGAATGAATGAATGAAATGAGTTGGTTTTTGTGAGTAGTTGTTGGATACCGGTAGTTGGATAGAGTAGAGTGTAGAATTTTGGGAGGAGGGGAAAGGTTTTTGGGGGGAGGAGGGGGAAGGGGTTCTGGTTGAGTTTGAGTGGTTGAGTGGGAGGGAAAGTTGAGGGGAAGTTTATGAGAAAGTTGATGAGATGGATGGATGGGAAGGATGGAATGGATATGTAAGAGGAGTTAGTGAGGATGAAGGTATGGGGAGGGTACGATGATGAGGATACTAGGATTTCACCTGGCTAGATACTCTATGAGCATGTGTAGATACTAATAAATTCCGAGTGAGTGAGCTACTGACCCCTCAGATTGTATTATGTTATCTTATATGATCAGCCATTTATAATATATTTCCACAGACCGACTGGGTGAAATCTGTAGAAATCTGGTATGGCTGGACGGATACTCGAGTAGAGCCCTCAGAGGGTAGGGGAGAGTAGGAGAGATAAGAAGTCTAGATTTATTGAAACAACATTTTATCAGATTAAAACATTCTTTATTTTCAGTGTTCTACCTTCATATCTAGATTCTCAATACCAGTATCGGAATCACCAGCCGAAATCAAATGCATCTTACACGATTGATGGCAAGGAGAGGTTAACCGAAGTGTACCGAGAATAAACCTAAAATTATAATACCCCACATTTCGAAGTACAGTACAGTTAGTTACCTGTACTCCCTAAAAATGCGTTTTCAGACCTATGGTATATAAGAATATCAATAGGGATTCTCAACTTCTGTAATCTCATATACTTAGTTGTTGGGTGTGGATAATTTATTAAGTATAGTTTGAAGACTGGATTGACAATTGACTAATCCGATATATCGAGTCATTATCGGGAAGGAAATTGGTGTCACCTATACACAAGGAAAGAGAAAGAACATCGAAAATAACCTACTTTCAAATCCATGTAGACTTTATCAATGCTGGATTTAATTTATTAAACTTTCTATACTCAATTATTACAGTTAAAAGGACCGACTAAATCTATTTTCCATATTGAAATGATATCTTGTTGATTTGATATCAAATTTCAAACCAAGAGAGCAGCTTCTGGATATGCGATTCGTTATGAAGTTCATCGTCTGCACCTGCACCCCACATCATTGTATGCATGTCTAGCAGGACCCTTCGTGCATCATGCATGAAAGCATTGACAATGTTAACATCACTTCATCAATTCCCCTCGTCCAAAATAAAACATACACTTACAACACTTACACAAAACGAAGAATCAATCCAGCCATTTCAAAAACAAATTCAGAAATATTGATAAGAAAAATCACGCAAATCGTTCCATCATCATTTCAAACAGAAAGATTGGTTGACTGAATTATGCTAACTTTTCAAAGAGTAGGTGGGGCACCCTGAACAAATCACATCGTCAACTTATACTTACTTGGTAGTTAGCCAACACCTAACAAGAAGATGAACAGTTTACTCCCCACTTAGGCAAAACTATATGGCTTGCCACTCATGTGACCAAATTTTGCTGGTTGCAGATAACCCAGTCCCAATTCTTCCTTCTAGAATATTTCCTTCGATTCAATAACTACATTGATTTTACGAAGCCTAACGGCGAATTCTTTGGTTCTTCATACCATTTTTCCGGTTCTCTCATCATCGTCATTTGTTGTCATCATCGTCACTGACACTAATCAATCCTTCTGTACTATTCAGTTTAGCAACAGTTGGTAAGATGTGCATGATAAAGGAGCCTCCCCCGCCCTTCTGGGCATTGAGACGACACCATCGTCGCTCAGCATTCTCCCGCCCAGCATTCGTCCGCAGAAACGCGGAGCCTGTTCCAGGTCACAATGCCCCTCGAATTCCATTTGCGGTAAGTTGTAGTGTTTCCCGTTTAATTTTCGTCCTAAGCTTTAATTCGAAGTCCCCTCACTTCATTTTCATGTAGTGATTAGAACGACCACATATTAACTAACGAGGCAGATTTGCAGGGCTGCCAGTTCGTTGTTGCTGTCAATGTTCTTGTTTTGTGAATTTGTTTTGTTGTTCATGATATATTATCGTTATTGTTGTTATCGAGGAAGATGAGAGAGAACGCAGCTAATTAATTGAACAATATAGGCTGCTAGCATCGCCAGGGCCAGGGCCGTTGCCAGGGCTAACACCGCAACGATTAACACCACAACCATCATCCCAATCATCATCCCAACTATCATCCCAACCAACACCATGG
This sequence comes from Sclerotinia borealis F-4128, assembly GCA_000503235.1. NCBI lineage: Eukaryota > Fungi > Ascomycota > Leotiomycetes > Helotiales > Sclerotiniaceae > Sclerotinia > Sclerotinia borealis. The sequence continues at coordinate 30,104 of KI628857.1, forward strand.
CCAACGTCATGGCCAATAGCGAGGTCACCGGGGCCAGTAGCGAGGAGACCCCCCCTTCATCCGCTGACCAAGTCACGGTAAGAACAATCCTTTCCACCTCTGTCTTCATGTCCACCTTTTCCATCTCTCTCATCATACCTCCTCCCTTCTATTTACATATATTTACAGAGTCACTAACATATTTTCTTTCCAGGACACGGTCGGAGCTACCACTGGGACCGAGTTCCATTCAATGTCTGCGGGATATCAGACCGAAGAAGCAGGGGTCGAGGACAAAGCTCAAGCTTAAGCTTGAGCTTTGACGGTGGGGTTTATAAATGGCGGGGGACATTACCAGTGAGGAGTTCGGGAGGATTACAGGACTGGCAGGAAGAGGAGGGGCAGAGATCGGAGTGGAATTCCCAGCTGATTTGCAAACGATATATCAGCATTACCGGGGACTCACTGATATCACTGATCAGCTACTAATCGACTTGCGTGGTCTTTTATAGCATCAGTATATAATCCTCTCCTCTGCCCTTTCCCCTCTTCGCCTCTCCTCCTTCAACCCTCTTTCCCCTTTCCCCTTTCCCCCTCCTTTTTATACCCCAATCGTGTACCCCCTCGTGTTCGCTCTTCGTTTTTTCTTTTGTCTTTCTCTTCTTTTAAAATTAAAAGATTTCAAAGATATCTCAAAAATACATCTATCTAAGTTTATCTAAAATCAACAAATCTTTGAATGCATTTACTTAATAAACTAACTATTAATTAACTATATTATTCGATTAACTTTTTAATAGTATTTTGAAACTCTAGCTTAGTTATCTACATTAATAGCTCACAATCATCGCTATTAGCTATTCTTTTTCAAAGTTATATACTCTATCTACGAGTATATACATTATGTATACATTATATATTCTTTCTACTCGTATTTACTATCACTATTACTATTACTTAGTGTTTATATTAGTATATAGTAGTATATAGTGACATTATAGGAACCTATACGAGTATTGGAAGTTTGATATAGTATATTATATATATTGAAGGTATTTACTAGTATATTAATATCTACTCGAGTATCCGAGTATATATTACCTATTAATACGAGAATTAGAAGCAATATATAGAAATATCAGAAAAATACCGAAATTATAATTCAAATATAGGAATAATCTCAAATTTCGATAAAATATAGAATATTCCTATATTTTATTCAGATATATTTGATAATAATATAGGAATAGTACTAAGTTTAATAAAATATAAAGTAATT